>JANTOP010007973.1:0-16128 GCA_027564815.1 Symmerus nobilis
TTTTGTTTAGTAACAGTCACATTTTCAATTCAATAGGGGCGCCCTGAAGTACTCTGCCCGAGGGCGCCAAGAAGGCTTAGACCGGCACTGCGATCGTCAAGTTGGTCTAACCCCTTAAGCCAATTTCCGAATTCCTATTCGAATATTTCCAGACAATTCCGATAAATTACCGAAATTTTGTGGATAAAAAAATTCCCGATAATATGTTCGAGGTACAGACAAAATTGACCGGTGACGTTAGCTTAATAGATAAGACATTCTGTTTGCTGAGACAGTGGCACCAGGTTCGAAACCAGTGTTGGCTAAATAGCTACGCTTAAATAATAAAACAATTTAATAGAGGAATATTTTTAAAATGTAAATTGTACAGTTTGGACGAGGGGGAAAAAATCGAAAATCGATAATTATGATTTGAAACATCAGTTTTTCCAATTCCGGATATTATACTTTAACGAACCGACAAAGAAATATTAATGAAATATGAAAAGCCCTACGCACATACGCATAATTACTACTTAATGTTTCCGTCCTTCCACCCTATTGTTTCCTTCACAATGGGCGTCTCGCGTATCATATCAAGGGTTTTTTTCTTCTTGTTGCCATTAATGAAATTATAATCGATTATTTTTCCCTTCAATATGTTACATTTTATTCTCATTTTATCTCTGTTTTTCAAGAATAAAAAAAATGCGTGAAAAATTGAAGTAAATGCATTGTAGGGAAATGCATCTGAAATGTTTTGTCTAAAATGAATGGAACTAATATACAAAATGTCACTTAACAATATCAGTTGGGATGGGTTTGGATTTCGATTTTCTCGTATAATTATATTTTCCTTATCATAAATCGGATTTGAACCCGAAAACCAAAATGACTGAAAGATAATTTTTAGTATATACGAAGTGACATTTTTCTATATTGGAAACATTATAATTATTTGATAACGATTTTTGAACCATAAAGGTTATCGGATTGTTATCTGTCAAAATAGTTTCTCTTTATTATTATTTCTTCGCTTCACTATTTAATATATATCAGAATATCCCGAATAAAACCCCCGTTTTAAATGTCAAAATAAATCGTTTCCAAGGTGAATGTTTCTCAACTTAATAAGGCTTTGGGAAATTAAATTACTGCTTCTAATGAACATAAAGAAATAGGGAAAAACATTCACACTTCTTGACACCCCACAAAGTGGATCCCACAAATTATTCAAGGAACGATTTTCAATTACATCAAGGATAACCACTGGATTTTCTTTTAATGTATTTTACACCTTGAAAGAAAATCCATCCCAGAAAAGAAAAAATTTCATTTCCATTTATTCGAGTTTTTTATTTTTCTGTCATCCCTTAGAAAATGTAGACAGAAATTTAAATCCCCGTTCGACAACATTTCAGTGGGTGGGTAGCTACTTCTTGCTACATTTCCCTATTTCAAATTCAATCAAATAAATTATTCCTCTGTCTGAAAGCCGAATTAAAATCTTTGTCGGAGTATTTTTTCGCTCAATTTTACGTTAATACGATAGACGGCATGAACCTATTGGTTGTAGGGATTTCTAGCAAGGAATTCTTAATTCAAGCTAAACTTTTACTACCTCTGCTCTTTTTTAAATCAATATTTATCTATAAATAATAATAATTGCATTTAATAGCCGATTTTGAATATTGACTAAATGACAGACGTACCTACCCCAACATTTATAGAAAATTTGATTATAAATAACCAATATGATTTTGTGGTATTTATTTAGAGGTTTTTTGACAGATTTTGAGCGACTCAATTTCTGGGGGTTTAATCTGTTAATTTCAAATTAATATCTAAATCGAATTTTCATGTTTATGGATATGGGAAATACCTATACGATATCAGATATTAAACAACAGGACTCATTAAATATTCAGTATTATTGACCGCGGATATTATTATTAATATTTTGTTCGTTACATTAATGATGTGATATCTCGTGGCGATATCGTACATGCAACATTTATGACATGCAAAACTAGTCTTTATTAAAAACGATAACGATGTTAGTTGATGGGTTTGAATATTAGAAATAATTGCTTGATTTTAGCTTTAAAATGCTTAAATAAAATATAGTGGTTACTTATCACGAAACTTCTAGAAAGAAATGGCTCCATCTTGCCATTAGATACTACCGAAGATGACAAATTTACCCTTACACCTTCATATTAGTGTTGGGGCCTTTAAAGTCAAAGATCCAGGTCCCGTTTCTTAAGACGTTATCCGTGGTGTCCAACGCTTAACACCAAGGGTATTTTTTTACCCCCATATAAAAATTAAAATAATTATAATTAGCATCGAAATTTGAATTTAAGGTAAACCGGAAGAAGGTCATAAAAATAGGTCGCCAAATAATTGTAATTTTGATCTTGAACCGCAGATTTAACCCCAAAGGTGGCCCTACCTCGCCTTCTGAACATTATACTGCACGCCACTATTAACTAGATTTAAATTGTAATATTTTCGCAAATTTATTTGTGTGAATTCATGCTGAATTGGTTATTGGTTATTACGCCCATTTACTAAAATTAAAACTACCCACCATTCTCTCGAGGTCACTAAACTGAACCGATTCATTAATAAAATAAATCGATTTTATTTTTTCCAAACAATAAATCGGGAATAAAATCAGCGGGGAACAGGAAATGTTATGCTAATTTTTGATATGAAATATTTCCATTCATATTAATTTTAAATTAATGGAATAAAATGCATTTACATTTTTTTTAAATATACGAATATCCGACAGTAATTTCGAATTTAATTTCAAAAATTATTGAGACTCAAAAAATTCCAAGCGCTAGAAACGTTAATAAAAATTTAGGAGCGATTAAATCAGTTCATTATTCGGCTAATTTCTTCCTTTTCAGGAAATTAAAATAAAACGAATTAAATTTCCGATCAAACCTTATAATCAATTGGAAATTATTTGTTTTATTTTTGTTTTCATTTATTTATTTTATTATTTTTTTGTGGTTTATTCAAATAATACAAATTTAAGTCCATTCGTAAATATTTAAATATTTTGAATGGGTTTGGTCAGCTGGTCAATGGGATATTAATGCTGATTGTTAAGTGGGTTGTGTTTTTGTATTATATTTAATATTCGCTTGCAAACATGATTTAATAAAATTTAAAATATGAATTTTTAACGACTTTTATTTTCAAGTGCATTCCCTTGATTCCCTTTTATTGAATTATGGACTAATACAGGAGTTGTTCAGCCTGTAACAACCCCAAAGCGTACTATATAAAACTATGTATATAGTCACTTACCAACTTATATGCTTAAAATTCTCTTATTATTAATTCGACTTGTACAAAATTCAATACACTGATCGATTTTTGATCGTAATTTTCGTAAGAATTTCCAAATAGAAATTTTTCCAAACATTTTTCTAATCTAACGATAGGAAAATATTTTTAATTTATTTACGAAGAGTTTTTATTAAGAAAATGTTTTCAAAAAAAAAATCAACCATTTTGAATTTGTTCGTTCTTCTTACCAAAAAATCGAAGCAAAGCAATCGATTTTTTAAAAATTTCTTGACCATCTTGTGGAAAACATTACTTTCCGGAAAATTTTTTTTGGAAACCGGAAAATCTGGTTACGTGGAAATAAGCCTAAGGGTCAAATGAAGAAATTGTGAAACAAACTTTTCCATAAAACTCATCCCTCGATTTTAGGGGGGTCGATACAGGTTGCCCAATGAAAAATGGACACTTCTTTGAAAAATAGTCAAATTTCCGGGGAAATTTAAAATTTGGCAATTTGAAAACTTATCCAAATAGAGGATAATCAGATTAATCAGCAAAAACTTCTATCCCCCCCTCCCCTCCCCATCAATTCGATTTAAAGTCCGTTCGTAAATCCTTTCAGTCTACACAACCTCGGGCAAGCTGGATAAATTTACGAAAAATACGTATAATATATTGAAAGTCACAGAAAGACGATAAAAGTCGGGGCAAGACGAAAAAGTATAGGTAGATGTTATAAAATCGCGGAAAACTTCAGACAAATCGGTCAATATCGGGACACAGGCCACTAACATGTTGAGACAGTGGGAATTAATTGGACGATATTATTAAAATTCAATTAAATGTGGGAAAGTCAAATAAATTGCTAAATTAAAAAAAAAAGTCGCGAAAATAAGAGATAAAAAGTCGGAAAAGATAAAAGGAAATTTGGTGAAGTCGGGAAAAATCTAACACTCCCACGAAAATTTTGTAAAATCAGACAAACTTGAGAAAATATGACAAGAAACTTCGAGAAGCCGGAAACTTTCTACGTAAGGAGGGCAGAAAAATTGAGAAAAGTCGACATAATATTAAGTAGGGAAAGTTCGGGTAAATTTCAGTAATATGCGGGAAATGTCAAGACAAATTGGAGAAATTTCAGGAAAATGTCGGAAAAAATCGAATTAAAATAGGGCAAAATTGGGGCAAAGGCAAGTACTAGGAAAATTCCGTTAAAATCGAGAAAAATAGAGAAGTAGGAACTATTTATGCGGCTAAATTCCTATTGTTTTACAGTTTTTATAACTTTTGACTGTTTTAACGAAGGACATTAACTCTGCGAAAAGATTTCCACTCCACAGCTAAAAACTAATGGCAAAATTCTACAGAAGCACTGTAAAACTGTGCTGGTATGAGGCAAGTCAGATTATACGGCAAATTTCTATCGATATAAAATAAGGAAAAGTCGAAAAAAAATCGGTAAAAATTCTGGAAGAAGTCGGAAAATGGAAGAGAAAATTTGGGAATGCTAGGACAGGTGAAAATTAGTTTGGATAAATATTTTATGTAGACTAAAAGAGGAAAGAAATTACAAGCTCAAGAAATGGCTTGACCCAGATATTTCTAGAGAACACTGTTCGGATCACCATGTCCAGCTTTATACATAAGTCTTTAGAGTAGAGATTGTAACCTACTCGACTTCGATCTAAAAAGCGAAGAAAAGCATAATCAGATTATTAGATTTTGTAATAATATTTCCGGAAATTTAAATTTTCCACGAAACTGTCAGGTAAATTTTATAAAATTGAAAGTGCGTCGATTTTTTATACAAAAAAGGGTTAAATTTTGAAAAAAAAAATTGTTTAATTTGAAATTCTTGATCAAAATTATTGGTTTTTTCCAAGTCGATTTTTAAATATAAGTTAGGAGGGGATACCCTGACCTTAAGGTATTGGTAGATTACCAAAATCATTGCCTATTCGAATCCACTTTGAAATTCTTAAATTTTAAATAATCCAGGAAATTATCACAGTTTTTCAGAAAAGTTTCCGATTTCTTGATTTATTCTTTATATCGGCCCCCATAAAATTCGGGGGTTAATTTCCTAAAAGAGTTTGTTCCACATTTTTCTCAAGGTACCGTTAAGTTTCATTTCGGAAAATCAGATTTTCCGATTTCATGACAAAATTATTCGGAAATTTAAATTATCCCCGAGACTATCATGATAATTTATTCTATAAAATGGTCGGTTTGGGTCGATTTTTTTTCTAACGTATCTCTCAGCTCTTTAGGATATTTGTCTACAATATTTCTGAAGTTTTCTCGATCGCCCGAATCTTTACCGATTTTCCTGATATTTTCCTACATTTTCAAATATTCCGAATTCTGGACGTAAAATTGAGAAAAACTCTGATCGTGGTATCTTTTTTGGTATGAGTTACAGGAGGATACAAACCAAACAAAATAGTTTTACTGCTTAGAAAATTCTAAACTTGACGATTTCAATTAGGATTCATTTAGGTGATGAACTACTAGTGCTGCAGTAACCAAAATCTTAAGGGGTTATCTAGCAAGTTATATTTTTATATTTTATTTGAAAAAAAATACAACAATTTCGGGAAGCTTTTGGTGAATAGAAAACGTTTAAAAAAATCAAACGATTTGCTTTTAAATTTTTTGATATTTTCTGTACCGTTCTGAAGAAGAATTTTCCAAAGATTTTATTCTGGACGGGAAAAATTATGAATAAACTAAATTATGCTAAAAGTTTCCTAGAAATCCTCTCCGAAAGCTTAAAAGCTCGTTAAGTTAAGTCGGCGGCCCTGACTAGCTGACTATGGTTTACCAGCTACATAGTAACATCCCATGAAGGGTGTTGAAATCGTAGTTAGTTTCTTATAATGGAATCAGCTTTTTACTTAAGTCCTGGTCCTGTACGTATGTCGATACGAAAAGTCGAGAAAGCAGTTGATTCAATTATAAGTAACGATGAAAAAGGGTGCCTGAGAAGCTTAATTGCCGGCAGTGCTTCTGGAATGAAACCACTACCGATGGTAGTTTATTTTTGTAGCTATTCCCTTGCCAGTGTTGCTATTTATGGATTGGAACACTTCTTCTACACCTAACGCATCAACTCAGTGAATTTTATTCATGTAACGGGATCATTTTAGTAGCGTTTACAGTACCAATGAACTGTACAGTACTCCATCTCCAACTATTTTTCGGGAAATTCATCCGCCGAAAATGTGCCTTTCCAGGCACCAGAATATAGAAGGCGGCCACTCAATTTTTAATATCCCTTTGGCCCTGAAATATTCTTAAATACGCTTCTTAAAACTATCCGGAAATTATTTCAATAGTTTAGCCTGTTCTTATGTCCTAAGCTCTTCAAATTGTTTCAAAAAACGTCTTCAAATAAATCTGGACAGAAGTCGGTAGACGGCAGAAGATAATTTTACGTTTTTTATGGAATTTTTGCGTGTAATTCATAAATTACAACAAAACTCTCCTATTTGTAACGAATTACCAAATTGAACAATTTGAATTTCAGAAATTCAGAAATTTCAGAAAAAAATTCATTTTTTAAAAATTGGAAAAATTTCTAAAAATACCAAAAATTTAGAAATTTCAGAAAAATTTCATTTCTAAGAATTGGAAAAATGTCGAAAAATTCTGGAGAAATAGAAAATTTTCAAAATTTCAAAAATTTGCAAATTTAAAAATATCAACATTATCCAAAATTCCAAACTTTTCAGACTGTTCTAGGTTTTTTAGATATTTTCCCACCATTTTTTGATTATTCCTGATTGGTTCTGATTGATTTCCCAATTTTGCCAGACCTTTATCTGACTTTTAATGACTTTCATTGCCACATTTCGGATTTTCGCAATTTTTCCCGATTTATTTCAGTTTCTAATACATTTTGTGACTATTTTTCTATTTTTTTTCTAGTTTTTCCCATCTTTTCCTGGCTTTGAACCACTTTTTTAAAATATTTCTCTGTTTTTTTGGGTAAAAAAACGAAGCAATTCGTTTTATAGACATTTTTTGACTTCAATTTCCGAGAAATTCTGTTAAGGGCTCGGGAATTCTGATTATGCAGGATTAAACCCAAGGGTTCAGTCAGGAAATTACAAACCAAATTTTATTTGGAAAATAAACTTCCTAATTTTATTAGGGTCGTTACATGGTGCACCCGGATAAATTTGTACTTTCCAGCGAGACATTCAAAATTTTAAATATGAAAGAGTTGATTTAAATTACAAAATTCTTCCTTAGCTTTTCTAAATTTATTATCCCTCGATCTTTTTCATATTTTCTCTCGAAATTATTCAATTATTCTAAATTTCTTTCACATTTTCTATTTTTTTTAAACTGTTTTTATTAACTTATAAGCTCGAAATTTGGCATCCATTGAAAATTCGGAAAAAATTGGTTAGCCAAATTGAGCAAACTTTTCTAATAAAATTTTAATTTCAAAAATTGATCCCCCAAGTTACATATCGAAAATTAATAAATTTTCAAAAGGAAAGCACCTAACTCTACCAAATAATATTTTTCCTGGAAAACCTGAAATTAATCTGATTATTTAGCTCATTGGCTACTCAGAAAAAATTAATTCAGTGAAATTAAGCAAATTCTTCTTAACAAAATTTTGATTTCAAAAATTGGCCTCGAGATTTATCGGAAATTAATCAATTTTCCTAAGCAATGCTCCTAATTTGGGCAAATAATTTATTGTTTGGAAACTCTGAAATTCGTCCGACCGTTCAACTTATTTGCAATCGGGGAAAAATAAGTTTAGCCAAATTGGGTGAAATTTTCTTAATAAAATTTTAATTTCAAATGTTAACCTCGCCATTTACAAGGAAATCTATCGGAAATTAATCAATTTTCTTAAGTAAAGCTCATAATTCTGCCAAATAATTGTTTTTTCTTGAAACTTTGAAATTATTCTGCGCATTTAGCTCATCGGCAATGCGGGAAAAATAAGTTCAGCCTGGCTAATTTGGCTGAAATTTCAAAATTTATCTTACAATTAGCAAATATACCGGAAAATAATCAATTTTCCATTCGCAATTGGCCCAACTAACTTTTCAGTCTCAAATCCCTAAAATCAATTTTTTTAGCTCATTTGCAATCAAGAAAAAATTGCAGTAAATTTATTTCTCATTACCCACCCTGTATAAATTGAATTTCTCTACCACAAAAAATATGTCGTTGGCCTGATTTTTTTTAGGTCTAATCTACACACACCTGAAATGCCCGTTAAGCAAATAAAATAATATGAAAGGAAAAGAATTTGTTAGCGCAAAAAATAAATAAACATAAAACAAGTATTACATTTCCACAATTTTACAACCTTATTTGACGTATTTTTTTATTATTATTTTTGCAAAAATTTGTTTTATTTATTTTTATGTAAAGAATATTGCAACATTCGTACGAGTAATATAGATAAATCCAACTAGTTACTTCTTATCTAATCTAATCAATTTTATGCCATTACAAATATTTCATATCAGAAATTGGAGTCAATGACGCCCGTCCGTATGTCTATACGGCCTATGTCTTAATTCGAACGGCTGTTACAAATTTTATATTAAACGGAAATTTATATAACAAAAAAAAAAATTACCTAATCACTGTATCGTCGATTGGGTATTTAATTTAAGTTCCCGTTTTTGTTAATCGAAATCCTCATAAAATTATCTCATTAATAATTCCTTCTTTTTATAAAAGAACTAAAAGTAAAGAGAGAAATGTAATGAATTTTTATTATCCCCATTTACACGAGTAATTTATAATTAAATCATTAATATTCTGATTTTAAACTGTAAGCCGGTTAACGTTTAATTGAAGAAAATAAAGAAATTCTAATAAAAATCCGTTTACAAGTATAAAGAAAGATAAATTTATTAATGGAATAATTTATTTCTAATAAAACTTGCATTCTCTTATTTTTATTTCTATTTTTTTTTTATTATTATTTAAAAAAGAGAATTAATTTATTTTTATGATTTAAGAGTGAATAAATGGGGGAAATACATTTATTTTAAAAAAAAAATGGGTATTGAATTTAATTATGTTTTACTAAACAATGCATTAAACATAATATTGATTCTATTGCCGCCCATTGGCTTGTAAATATTTTTCTAATAATTAATGTTGCATAAAATTTTATGTAGATTAATTTAAATACGAATCTGCTTTAATTCTGAAAATAACAATTTTGTAATTCTGTTAAAAATCTGTTAGTTTAGTTTAACAGATTTCAACATTCAGTAAGCACGTTGCATGTTTGTTTATGAGATGTCTAACTGTTAAATTAAACGCCTGTAGAAAGGGCTCTGTTAGACTTCGTTTCATTTGTATGATATTTTCCTGATTTTTCCCGACTATTTCTGGACGTTTCCTTTCAATTTTTTGCAAATTATTGCGACTTTTTTCTGATTCCAAACTTTCGTTTGCCTTTTCTAGTTTTCCCGACATTAACTCAACTTTTCGTGATTTTCAGACCTTTTTCCAAAATATTAGGCGAAAAAAGCTCAGAGAAAAGCTCGGAGAATATTGCAATATATTTACATTGCGATTTTCCGGCTTCTTCCTGACATTTCCTAACATTTTTCGAATTTTAATCGATTTGCCGAAAATTTTCAACTTGTACTGTATATTTGTAGACTTTTGCATTTTTTTGCGACCATTTTCCGGCTCATCTGGCGCAATTTGTTAGGAATCATTGATTTTTGATATAAATGTTAAGTACGGTATGCAGCCATGGTCATATAACCATAGTTGGTCAGTAAAATATATTTTGAAAAATTAAATATTTCGGAAAAGTTGAAATTTATGAATGAAAAATCAAAATTTCGTAAAATCTCGTACCGAAAAATTTTAATGATGCAGGAAGTTTATAAATTAGTTTAAAAAAAAATATTAAAACATTAAAACTTAACTTTTCGTACAAAAGCTCTCCAAGAACTTAAAAGCTCCCAGAAAGCTTTATTTTCCGAAACTTATTTTTTATGATTTAAAAATCTATTTTTCATCCAAATAACGATCCTTTAACGAAATTTTAAATTTTTCCAAAAAAAAATCTACAACAATCACGAAAGCTCATTGAAAGCTTATAATTAAAATGTCTTTTATATAATTTGGAATCGAATTTTTATCCCATTCATTAAACTTAAATAATCTATGGAATTTTCGCTGAAAGCTTATCCAAACTATTATTAAAAGCGCAACGAAAGCTCTAAGTTTTGAAATTAATTTTCTACGGTTATAAATCTATTTCCCATTCAGATAACGACTCTTCAACGAAATTTCAACTCTTTTCAAAATGAAGCTTTACAAATCTCAAAGGCTTATTGAAAGCTTTAATTAATTAAGATGTCATTTTATATAATTGGGAATCTAAGTTTTATTCGATTTATTAAATTTAGATAAAATATAAAATTCTCGCTAAAATCTTTCTCAATTCATGGTAAGCTCAAAGTCAGCTCTAAGTTTCGAACTTAATTTTTAAAGTCTTAAAATCTATTTTCTATCCAGATATCGGACCTTCCACGAAATTTCCAATTTCCCAAAAATTAGCTTCTAAAATCTCGAAAGCTCATTGAAAGCTTAAAATTAAAATCTCATATTAAAACTATTAAACTATTCAAAGCGTAACGAAAGCTCAAGTGTCGAACTTAATTTTTACCCTTTTAAAATGTATTTTCTATCCAGATATCGGACCTTCCACGAAATTTCCAATTCTCCCAAAAAATATGGTTAAAAACCTAGAAAGTTGGTGGGAAGTACCTTAGCCCTTCAATGTATAAAGAGGTAAAAGAAAATTCCAGATACAAATTAAAATCTTAAAAAAAAAATCGACCGTTCGCTATGCCACTGCATAGATGCGGCTTAATGTAGTAAATTAAATATAATATTTTTACAAAACTTTTTCTATAATCAGAATGTGATTAATTTAATTTTTTATTATAAAGAAAAAAAAGCGAGAGGAAAAAAATGCTGCTTTGTTTATTGTGCAATTTTGTCTAGACGTGTGAAATTGTACATTAAATAAAAAGTGGCTTTGCGATGGAACAAAAGAAATTGAAAATAATAATAATTGAATATTTATCGGACAATTAATTATTTGCGGATTACATTTTTTTTTTCTTTTTTTATTGATTTAAAAATGTATTAACCCATTCATGACTGAAGTTATACGTTAGTTAGAAATAGTTAGTTAGTTAGAGCTTTCGTTGCACTCTTAATACTTTGGATATGCTTTCTAGGAAAATTTCATAGTTCATTTAAGTTTTAATGAATGAGATAAATTTCGAGTCAAAATTATATAAAATGACATTTTAATTAGTAGCTTTCAATGAGCTTTCGAAATTTTTAAATATTTTAAAGGGAAAATTAAAGGATCTGTTATCTGCATAGAAAATCGATTTTAAAACGTAAAAAATTAAATTAAGAAAATAAAGCTTTCTGGGAGCTTCTAATTTTTTGCGCAGCTTTTGTACGAAAAGTTTAGTTTTGATATTTTTTTATTTTTCCCTAACTAATTTATAAACTTCCTGCATCATTATATTTTTTTGGAACCGAAGAAAATGATCGGGAAATCCGAATTAAATATTACGATGTTCGATATTCTATTTAACAAAACTATTTCATTTCTAATTAGAGAGATTAAATGTGATTGTTAATTAGGTATTTTTATTTATTATCTAATGAAAGGGAAATTTCATTAGCATTTTAATCTTCATTTTTATCAAACCCGACAAATTAACGACTGATAAACTCTGACTTCTTTAATTTAAATAAATTTAAATGCATTTTTAGAAAATGTCTGATAGATACGAGATTATTCTAATCTAACTACGAGAATTGTTGATATTTATTTATTTTATTAAAAGGTCAATGATGGGACATTCGGATGGATTCTTTAGATAAAATTATTCTAGGAAATATTCTGATTGACCCCGTAATGTCCGTCCGTTCATTGTTTATATACAACAAAGTAGATAGACATGGATTGTCGTTGAACTTTCATAAGATACACTTTTAATAATGGGAATTTTCTGTTAGCTCAGAATCTCCGTTTTCTCACCATCATTTCCTTCTGTTAATTGTTAATTAACATTTAATACCAAAAATAAAGATTAATTAATTTTGAAACGATGTTAATATAATTAGTCACCGATTTTTTTTCGGTAATCAATTAATTCGTTTAAAGTTTTTCTGTGTTACATTCAAAAAAACACGTAAAGCTCAATAACCGATTTGTATGATTGGAGGAAAAAAATTTTTTTGTATGACTGAAACACTGAAACTCAAATAAAAAGGGCCACGCCTTAGTATTTCAGGTGTTTGTAAGTTCGTTGATTTTTTTTTCTTTGGAGTTTTACAAAGTACAAACTGATACGCAAGGGGGACATTCAAAAAGTTCATACGACATTTAACGATTTTATATAAATGTAAAGTTTGAAACTGAAACTTTTATGGATACCTGCGCTGCGAGAAAATAAATTTCCTGTTTTAATGTTGAAAGTAAAAAGCTCTTTAAAACTTTTTGTCGTATCGTATTTTTTTCCTCATTCAATTTCTTTTTGTTTTATTTTCTATATAAAAGAATTTATGTAATGTTTATTTCGTGTAGGTGACACACTCTCTCAGCTGGAAGTCTCAAAGTTTATTTATGTGCCACAAATAAGACGAAAATAAAATACAAGTATTTGTAAATACAAGAAACAAATTTTTACAAAAACAGAAAATCCATTGATATGTTAATCGATTTCATGAATAACGAACGACGATGTATATTTAAGAGTTTGCATGATCAAATCTATAAATTATTTTGTAAGAGAGTCTGGACCTTGAAAGATCAATGAATCAATAGAAACGGTTATTATTCATATTTTATTTTGTGGGAGCCGTGACCAGTAATCAATAACTAACAGTTAATAGTTAAACTTTAAGATTGACCCATCTCTAATCATATGTTTCCTTTATCGTCTCGCTTTAAAATAAAATATAAAAATTTTCCAACAATAAATATGTTTTTTTTGTAAATTTCCCATGTCAAGAAATATGGTCCCCATGGCATTTCAAAATTTTGAAAAATGTCCCCATAAATGTTTCCATTTTAAAAAAAAAATTCGTGACATAGAAATTCCTTTTCAAGCGCTTTTCTTATGTATAATTGTACCCACCACCTCTTTTGCCATGCCTATCCATCATCCCATGTGTCTCTAATTAATTCCTGAGGCTGGTTTAACATGAGATTCTAGCTAAACCAGATATTTAATGTCGCGTCTCTTAAATCTAAATTTATAAATCGAGCTTCTTTACTTCATAATTGCCGAATTGTATTCAAAATCGGTTAAGGAATGTCAGTAAAACCGAGTTTCTACTTCTACGTAAGCGTGCAATTTTGAGCTTTAAAGATTTTTAAAAGCTTTTGGAAGAAATTTTCAAAATCGTTTCTACTTTTATTAATCCGATGAAAAGTAGATTCCTAATACATAATATGGTATTTTAATTAAAAGCTTTCGACAAGCTTTGAGGAATTAAACTGAATTTTCTTTGTAAAAATTTAAATTTCAATGTAGCATAATTATTTAAATAGCAAATAGGGTTCAATGCGAATGAAACTACATACGATACTTAAAGCTTATATTGAGCTTTTAAGATTTTCAGAAGCTTTTCGACGAAAAGTTCAGTTTTGATTGAAATTTCAGTAATCCGATGAAATGCAAATTCCAAATAAATGAAATGAAGCTAATTAAAAGCTTAAAAAGAACTTTTATAAAAGCTTTTCGGTTAAAATGTCAAATTTCATTGCTTTTTATAATTTAATTGGCTGGAAAATATCTTTCAGTACGTATAAAATTCTACCCGATAGCTTTTCCTGAGATTTTTCGATATTGAAAAGCTTTTAAGGGAAATAAAATTTGTATTGAAAGCTCTCAGTATGCTTATGGCAATTCTAATAAAGCATTTTTTTGAGAAAATATGAAATTTCGCCCCTGTGAAATGAAATTTCAAACTACAGCTTTCTTTGAGCTATTCCGATTTTGAAGTTTTGTTGGAAAATTCTAAATTTTATTAAAATTGAATTAATCGAATGAAATGTTGATTCCAAATAAACGAAATAAAATGTTTTACCAAAAGCTCTCATTAAACTTTGTATATCAAGAGTTGTCTTTTATGATTTTAATTGAGCTTTTATGGGAAAATTTGAGATTTAATTTTAGGAAAATTATTTGGCTGGAAATAGATTTCCATACGTAAAAAATTATAACTGAAAATTAAAGCTTTCTATGAGCTTTCAAATCATCAAAAGTTTTAATGGAAAATTTCAAATTTTATTTAAATTTGATTAATCAGAAAAAAATGGATCTCGTGATTATTGAAGTAAACTTATATTTAAAAGCTTCAATCAAGTATCGGGGTCATCAAATATAGATTTTTTCAGGAAATTCAAAATTTCGTTGCAGGAAAATTATTTGGATTGAAAAATTATCCGAAACTAAAAGCTTTCTGTAAACTTTTCTAATCAAACTTCAGATTTAATTAAATAAAACGAATGAATTTTCCCTGTAATTTTCTTTATTTTACGAACTGAATTTTCTACGGATATTCTTCCGGACTTAGAAAATCTTATCTTATCGGATAAATAAAATTGAATTATCAAAATTAAAAAACAATCAATCCCCGAATTTTGGTTGAAGTTTTTGGTTATTTAAACGACCATTTTACCGGAAAATTGGTTATAAATTCCAGGAAAATTGTCAGGGATGGTTTAGTAGAAGTACTGAGATCAAAAGCTTTAAGGGTTCTCAAACCGAGTTATATTTTTAAAACAACTTTGAAACATTTATCATTTATTTGCGGGACCATTTTGGTGAAAAATTGAATTTTCTCAAAATTTTCTTCGGAACTTGGAAAATCTAATGACGTCGATTTGTTGCCAAATAAATAAGAAACTAATTATATTTTAGAAATTTTCATCTAAAATCAATCCCTTAATTTTGGTGAATATTTGAAACATCATTTTGAATAAGTTGGTTAGCCGCAACAACAACAAACAACAACAATCTGTCATTATTGGCTGTTTATTTAATGCTAGCTGGCGTTACCTAATCAGTACCTAGACAAACCTAGATGTTAATATTACTTAACACATTAAAAGACCATTTAATACACTGCTGATCTTTGATTCACCCTAATTGATTTCCAAACCTAAATTAAAAATAGATATTTTCTTGGCCTAGATAGATATCATTAGATCACATAAAAGGAGGTGGTTGCGTATCAGTAGTTCTCGGGATAATTAATTCCTATACCTATATGCAACTACCTTCTTTAGGACGATTTTTTGAGCTTTTGTGTCTCGCAACACTGATTTTTGACATATGTTCTTCGACATACCAAATACATTGTCAGTTTGACATCGGACGCCATTAGACATTAATTTTGGTAAAAATCAGTGTTTTGTATGCAGCGCCACCTATCTTATATTTTTCTCAGGTGTATTTTCACATGTCCTATAGGCCCCCCGAAAACAGCTTTTTGATCGGACGATAAATAAGCGAGCTAATATAGAAAAACAACTTCGGCAATGTTCATAATTTGTTCGTTGATATAAGCAAAACCCGAAATTTTTTGCAATTCATTGATGCGATAAAAATTTTTATTTCCGTAGAGGGGTAAAGGGGGCAGGTTACCCACCGTTTAATTGCCGAATAGTTGTTATAATCGCTCTAATCGGAGCTTTTTTTTGTCGGACCTTCCCCCTTAAAATTTGACTAGACTTGAAATTTCGAATTTCGAATCTATCGATGTTTCATCAATTTCTTGTAGGAC
>JANTOP010007984.1:0-16121 GCA_027564815.1 Symmerus nobilis
GTGCATTTTTTGAATTTTTTACAGCCTTTTTTAGGTGCCTAAAATGAATTTAAAAATGCATTTTTTTCCGGTCTCTAATCATAATAAATAAGCGTATGATTATCTTCTCTTCTCGAAATAGTAAATGAATATTATGCATTGTGAATCCCAAAAATCCTTGGCCATTATGGGACTGTTCTCGCTATCCTTGGTGTTCTTTGTCCGAAAAAAGTTTATAATTAGTCGGGAAAATCGGAAAAGGTCTTGAAAAAGCAGAACAGTCGGGAAAAGCAATGAGAAGTCGAACTTTTACCGAAGGTAAGTAAAAACCAAGAAAAAGGTATATTGAAGGACGAAAAAATTAGAAAAACACTATTAAATTCAAAAAGAATCAGGAAAATTAGGATATTTGGTAAAAGGTAGGAAAAAGGCGGGAAAAGCCAGGAAAAAGTCGAACAAATTCGGGAAAATCACGGGTAGGTTAAATGGGAAAGAAGTCAGGAACTAGTATGAAAAGGTCTACATATTTAAGACTTCTCTGACGTTTTTTTTCTTTCTCCAAATTATTCTTCACTTTTCCCGACTTTCCATACAAAATATTGCTACTTTTACCTGATCTATCCGATTTTCCCTCATTTTTGGATATTTCCCCATTTTTTAGTTTTTTTTACCGAAATTCTAACTTCCAACGCGACTACTTTATGACCTCAGGTGTGCGTCACGATTTTCCCCATGGATAAAAATATCAAGCAATGAGTTTGTCTCTAATGTTGTGTTTCCAACAAAATTTCATGTGCGAAATCGTTGCAAATGATAGAAGAGACTTACGGTGATTCAGCTGTATCTTTATCTTTATCAGCGCGTTCAAGATATAGCTCGTTCTGGACGACCTTCGACCTATTCAACTGACGAAAATATTGAAAAAATAAAGGAAATAGTGCTCGAAAATCGTCATGCCAGTGTTAGAAAGATAGCAGAAGAGCTCGACATCTCTCGCATTCTGTTCGTTTGGTTTCAGTGGATAGTTTGGGCATGAAACGCGTCCTAGCTCGACTCTTCCCGGTAAAGCTAAATTTTCTTCAAAAACAGTACCGTGAACAAGTCTGCTTAGGCATGTTTGATCGTGCGAATTCCAGAGGCGCCAATTGGGGGGAGGGGCCTTTAAGACTTTGAATATATATTTAAAATAAAGCTTTTTTTTTACCAGAATTTCCTGAATTGGCGCCACTGGCAAATTCTGACCCCACATTCATGGAGCGCATCATAACTGGTGATGAGACTTTTGGGTGTATGAGATTGACGTGCAAACAAGTCAACAATCATCGGAAAAATCAAGGTGATGCTCATACGGTCAATATTTGAACCGTTTGCGATTGAAAATTCGTCAAAAACCGCCGGAATTATGGAAGACCAATTCATGGATTTTGCATGATGATAATGCGCCATCGCATCAATTGTAACTAAATTTAAGACCAAAACGCAAAATATGCCATCGTTCAACCACCGTATTCACCAGATTTGGCGCCGTTCGACTTTGTCCTTTTCCCAAAACTAAAATTACCGCTCCGTGGAACCCGTTTTCAGTCGATCGAGGATGTAAAACAAAATACGTGGAAAGAGCTGCAGGCCATAACAAAAAGTGAAAGGTAATTCGAGGACTGGGATATGTGTGTTGTATCTAATGGGGATTACTTTGAAGGCAATAAAATAAATATTGATAATTTAATATTTTGCGTTTTATTTATAATTTCCGGATACTTTTTTGTCGCAAGGAATTTCCGAAATTATCAGAATATGGATTCGAAGAATCCATTTGTCAAACTTTTCTCAACTTTGTCCGACTTCTCGCAATATATTCCGGTCTTCACCTTACTTTTTACGAATTTTTCCAAATTGTACGTAGCCTTTTTTGTAATTTTCCAGCGGTTTGGCTGACTTTCTCAACTTTACCTCGATTTTCTTTGCTTTCTCTCTTTTTACGATATTTTAGCCAATTTTTTATGATTTTTTCGGACTTTTTAGATTTGTTAAGCACAGAAAATTATCAATCCTTTTTCCTACAAATTGAATATTAAATGAGCAGGATGGAAAAAAGGCGAAATGACCTAATTGCACTTCAGAATTGGGAATATGAACATTTTTTAAACAAAAGCCAGCGTAAAAAAAGGTATTACTGTAAAATATATTTGACAGTTCACAATGTATCGATTCGAAAACAAATAATCAACGAATCACTTCGATATTAAATTCCAGCCATTGGCACCCCTATACAAATTTCTGCCAGCGAATAGTTCTTATCAAACACCAACATTACAAAATGATAAAAAAAAAATGGATTTAATTTCTTTTTTCAGCTCGCAAACACAGAAAAAAACGTTCGTTATTCGTCCAATTAAAAAATAATAATAATAAAACGGATTTAAATGGATGGTCGGGTCCAATTGGCAAAATAGTCTATGGGCGAACACAACAAAGCAATTGGTGGCCACCCAAAAAGTGTCCGCTTGGATGGGTGGCTGTGATTTCATCCGATTTTATTGATTGATGGGAAAACGTTACTTATTTTCCGAAATATATTTATTGATTGTGAGACAATCAGGAAGTTAAAAATAGAATTAAATAAGTCAAATCATCCACTTACAGGTTTTTAATTTATCCGTACCCGTGTACCGTCCCCGTCCGTTCCAAATCGGTAATTTTCTCGGTTGATTACGAGACAAAAATAATATCTTTTTAACCACCCCACTGTATTTTCACCTTGTTTTTATTTAATCAATTTGATTGCACAATTTAATATTTCGTTTTAATTAAATTCAATTTATTCAATTAAATTATAATAAAAACCACACAAACAACATACACGATTGATTAAAAGCCAAGACCGTGTCAGAAAAACAACTATCCGCCATTTAAACTGGTTTTCAAACGAGTACTCTTCTGAAACTCCGCGAAAAATTAATTCCGTTCTGTGGTTGTCAGATGTCCGACCCGAAAATACGTTTCTTTTTGATCGATTTTCAAGTTGTTCAGCTGCATGAAATGGCAATCAAAATATTTACAATTCGTTAGAATGGGAAAACAATAGAAATCATATGGTCGGTGACGTTCACAGGGAAATGTACTAGATTTTCCATGGAAAATTATCGAGCGAAATTTAAATAAATTTGTTTAAATTAATTTTTATTTAAATAAAATTTCTATAATTTAATTTTTAATTTTTTTCAAGGCGTCCACTAAACCATCTCCGAATGATTGAATATACAATTTACTGACTGCAGTTAATAAACTGTACGGCGTCTCATACATCTGTTGTCCGTCCTGTGCCACATCCGATCCATACAACGTGTCATATCCCCGACCGACTATTTCGAATCCACCACCCGACATTCGGATGCAGAATTTCTCCTGTTCCAACGTCGTCAAATTCATAAAAATTCCCGTTGACTTCGATTCGTCGGTATTCAATTTATCGGATAATTTGATTTCACTTACGTGGCTTTTGATGTCATGGATTACGGCCAAACCCTCATCCTGCCAATTCATTGGCTCGTTGGACGGAATTTGTTCTTGGGACATTTCTTTTATTCTCCAAGAAAATGAATTAAATTTTTCGAACTTTAAAAACAAACAAATAAATTCTTAGAAATGTAATTTTAAATCAAAAATCGTGCATGACAGTTGTGAGCTAAGGACCTCATTTATATCGAATTTGATTGGAGTTCCCGGTGCACACCTTTCACTAATGTGTTGATTTTTAACATTAGATAGAAAGAGATGCACATAGAAAGTGTACTTCACTGAAGTCCAATCGAATTCGACATTAATAAAAACAATCGGCCGGCTTTTGATTGAAATTTTTTCTATTTCACAATTAAAATTTTAATTCAAGAAAAATGACTGCTTTCGAAGGTGAGTAAATAACTACCATCGTTGAAATCCGATTTAATTAATTTGATTTTCAGAATTCGGCGTTTTACCGGAAATAGCCAAAGCCGTAGACGAGATGGATTGGAAGTAAGTACAAAATGGAAATCAATACCCCGGTTCGGTTTTATATTAATAATTTCATTTAAGTTTACCGACTGACGTCCAAGCGGAAGCGATTCCGATGATTTTAGGTGGTGGAGATGTTTTGATGGCCGCCGAAACGGGTAGCGGAAAAACGGGTGCATTTTGTCTACCGATTTTACAAATTGTTTGGGAAACGATACGAGATTTAGCGGATGGGAAAGGTTTTAAGGGGGCGGCGAGTGGTACCGTCCCACCATGGACAATGTCATTTTTCGATCGAAATAATGCGATGGCCGTTTCACCGGATGGGCTACGGTGCCAATCCAGGGAATTTAAGGAGTGGCATGGATGTCGGGCAACGACCGGCGTTAAAGGTGCTGGAAAATATTATTTTGAAGCAACGGTTAGCGATGAAGGATTGTGTCGCGTCGGATGGTCAACGCCACAGGTTCGTGATAGAAGTTTATGAAGAAAAACTGTTTAATTTAGACAATTCATGAACTTCAAGGAAAACATTTGAAATGCTTGTAGTTCAATTAATTTTAAAATTTTACTCATCTTATCTAGACAAGAATCGATTCTTATAATCAAGGAATCGACGGATGGGATAGATTCTGAATTGATGTAGAAACAATTATTTTTCATGATATAGAATCAATTATATTATATTGATTTATAAATTTATTCTTGATCCCAAAAAATTGATTATTGATAAATACCGAACTTCCAGAATGTTGGACAAAATTTGGGATTTTCATGAAATTTGTTGATTCATAAAATTGTTGAATTTAAAGAAAATTCGATTTTCAGGAGGGCTTTAAATTATAAACTTCTTAATTTATTAATTTATGCAGTTGCTGATTTCTTTTACAGAATTAAAGATTTGTATGAAATCGTCAAGTTCTTATAAAATTGTCCGATTTCTATGAAATTGTCAGATTTTTGGAAATAAATTTGGCTGTTTAGAAATGTTTCAGTTTTCGTAGAACTCTGTAATGGAGGACTCCCTACAGATGAACTAATATAGTATTTACTCCTATCCGCGGTTCTATGCTCCTTTATTTTCCTAACAACCAAGTTTTTCGTTCCATTTACGTTTGATTAACCATTGAACGGACCAAGAACCAAAGAAATTTGGTGAATCTAAAACAAAACCAAAAATCCAAATATTTTTTAATTAAGCATTTTAATAAATAATCACTTTTCGTGTGCGCCGCCGGGTTGTGCTAACGTGTCACTTCCTCTCCCGCTTGTTGTATTGCCAGATGTTGCTGACATGTTTTACTTTAAGGAAGTCACTCCCTTTGATACATTGAATGCTATTGTAGCGTAGGTTAAATAAGACATCCTCGCTTGTGTATCTAAATTGTACTGATTTATTAAAATCATCATTTAAATTACATTACTAAATCTAACTTATAATCTATTGAGGAATAGGGTTGCTACTATTCCCTACAGCTATCATGTCGTCGACATCCAATGCCATAGGGGCAGATGGAATTTCACTTCATTTTTTGAAAATAATTTTACCGACTGTGTTACAGGCCTTGACCCATATTTTTAATTTTTGCATTAGTAAGTCAGTTTTTCCTATTAGCTGGAAAAAATCAATCATTTTACCCTTACCTAAAATAAATTCACCAACCAGTTTAAATGATTTCAGACCGATCAGTATACTTTCATGCTTGGCAAAAGCTTTTGAATTATTAATTTTCGAACAAATATCTAGGTACGTTACAGGTGAAAATCTTCTCAATGGCTACCAATCAGGGTTCAGGCTTAGACACAGCACCTTGACTGCATTAACGAAGATTACGCTTGATGTTTGAGGTTTTGAATTAAATCAAGCAACGGCTCTAATTATGTTGGATTTCTCTAATTCGTTCGACTCGGTTAATTTTTCTCTGTTACAACAAAAACTATTTTTATATTTCAATTTTTCTTCACGTGCTTGCGCCTTTATCGCTTCGTACTTAAGTGGTCGGTGTCATGCTACGAGGTGCTGTGATGAGGTCTCAACGCCTGCTAACACTTTTCTGGTGTTCCCCAAGGGTCGGTTCTGGGACCGTTATTATTCTCCTTGTATGTAAATGATCTCTTTGATTGTATCAGGTATTCTAAATATCATGCTTATGCTGATAATGTGCAGATTTATATTTCTGGTGCTTACAGTAATTTACAGGACATCTTTGCCAACCTGCAAAGTGACCTTATTTCTATTTCGACTTGGTCACGTAACAATGGCCTTACTCTAAATACTTCAAAAACTTTAGGTATCGTTTTTTATAAAACAACTATTGTTATATATTTACTACCAGTACTCAGAATGTACTTAATATAAATTTTCAAAATAAAGTTAAAAACTTGGGCGTTATACTCAATAATACCCTGACGTGGGATGATCATATCAATCTTATATGTTCTAAAGTGTATGGCTCTCTCCGTGCTTTCCGTGCAATCGGCTTCTTGCCACCTTTAAATATAAGGCGCAAGTTGATACTATCTCTTTTACTTCCGATTTACCTATACTGTGATCTATTATTCGCTAATTGTAATGTTACCACGTTTAAACGGTTACAAATATCTTTTAATGCCTGCATTAGATATATTCACTGCGTCCGTAGGTATGATCATATCTCTGCGTTTTCTAAAACCCTAGTTGGCTGTACGCTGCAACACTATTACGACTTTCGCTACGTCATGTTCATTAAGAAGCTTATTCTCTTTGGTTCACCGAGTTATTTAACTGAAAATATTACCCTGACAAATAATCCTCGAACTAATAACTTGCTAGTTCCTATATTTAACACTCGTCAATTGGGTAACTCGGTTATTACCTACCTATGGTTCCGGAATGTGGAATTCAATACCGTACGAAATCAAACGTACACATGAGTTGATGCCGTTTAGAAGAATGTGTTTGGACCACTTTTCAAATCTTCCGTAATTTTTTACTTCGAGCTATGCTCGTACCCCAGTTTTATTCCCTCCTCACCCTCATTTCTTTCCTTTCTCTGCTCCTATCAGTTACGTGAAACAATTTAACAATTCATTATTTTTGTTCTACTCTTTTTTACCCATTATACTAGTTTCGTGCTAATCCACTTATTGTGCATGTGCAACATGTGCTATTGTAGCAATAAAATACTAAAATACTAAATACTAAAAATCATCAACCAAACTAAAAAGCATAAATAAATATTTTATATTTGGCTCTATCAACAATGTTCAATTGTTCAACTCATAGATATTTTTTACAGTGTTGTATGCAAAGGTATTGAAAAATGTGTCTCAAAAACTCGTATGGTTCATCGTAACCGTTCAAAATGGTATACCACACCTCTGGTCAACCTACAGAACCGAAAGAATGCTGTGTATCGCAGGTATTGTAAAACAAGAAGTCTAAACGATTATCTGCAATATGCAGCGCTGAGAAAGTCATTTAAGATATGCCAAAATTTATCGTATCGGAAATACCTGGATGAATTAGAAAGGCATTTTTATCCAAAATCCTAAGGGTTTTTGGTCCTATATAAGTAATATAATTCTAGGACAGCGGCGAACATCGCTGATATATGTACATATCTAGTTCGCTGTCTTTTTTGAAGACGTATGTGTTGATGATCCTACCATTTTTGTGTCAGGCAATTGCAACGGTAGTCTAACTCCTAGTGTTCACCTAGGTGCGATAGCATTGATTGTAGTGTTGTGCCGGGTACCCTGTAATTACCCGTCACCCGGCTTTACAATGAAGACCCGGCGGCCGGGTAACCGGGTAATAAAATTCATTTAAAATTAGACATTTTTGAAGGAAATAAATATAATATAATTTCAACTTCATATTTTTATTTTATTTTGTAAAAATATTGGGCATAGCAATTAAGAAAGATGATGAAAAAAATGTTTTTTTCTTATGGAAATTATATTCGATAAAATTAAAACTGTCTGATTATTCCTGGTATAACAACCACCCATAAGAGGGCTTCCCTCATAGTTGTTTCTATTATAATTTTAACTAGTAATTTACTCGACGCCATACTCCCACAAGCCCCCTTCTGCTATAGTGATTTAATCCCCGAATACCCTTTAATTATAAAGAAAAAAAAGCAATAAAAGATGTCTCAAAATTACCCGTATATCATCCAAGAGTCCACAACCAACCAGGATTCCAAGTAAACAAGACCCCACCAATTAACCAAAATCCCAGTGTTTTTAAATACATACGGTACTGAATTTTGGTTGTCAGCACTGACTAATTCCTGAAACTACCTTCCCGAGTATAATTATACAAAGTCGGAACTTTCTTCTTATTAGTGTTATGGTTTCCAGCACTGTTAATTCAAAACAACATTGCCATAAACTAATTTACTCGGATACCATCTATCATTAATTTGGGCAATGTTTGGATTTTATAGTTAACATCAGCAAGAGTAGACATTGTTTATAATCGATTGATGCTATACAAAAAAGATTATTGATGCCCCCCTCCCCCTCTCCTCCCTCCATCCGGACTTATTTGTTGAATGTCCCCTAACCTAGAGAAGGGGGGGGGGGGTGCTACGGGCTCTTTACGTCAAACGTTAGGGAGGCGTCAAACTCAAATTCTGAGTATATTATTTTACATCAGCTCTTCGTAGCGTCCTTAATTTAAGTTGTACGAAGGTCCATGGGGGCTTATATTCTTCGTCATGAAATTCTCTAGACGTAAGTTTTTTAAAATTATTTTTATCGATTTTATTTTGGACGTGACAACTAGAAATTTTTGTTGTACAAGGAAGTTTAACATGATTTAGCGTCCTTAATTTAAGTCGTACGAAGGTCTATGGGGGCTCATTTTCTTCATCATGAAATCCCCTAGATGTAAAATTTTTACATTCTTATTTTTATCGATTTTACGCTCATTTTTTGTTTTGTGCATCCGCACAAGTTTTGCATAACATAGCTCCCTTAACTTTAGCTGAAGGATCGCCGTCATTTTTGTCTGCATAAAATATTCTAAACCCGGCACTCTGTAGGCTGTTTGTTTCCCTCGTACAGTAAAAGCATTAGAAGCCAAAGACTGACAATAGATTCTTTATCCGGCTATACGAAGTAACTCAAGCAAGCAGCAGCAAGCAAAACTCATCACAACGGGCAAAAAAAGTGAGCTGCCTACCCCCATCTCCGCTAAATTATTCTGTTTACTATTTATTCGATTCTAGAGAGAGTTCTTAACTTAGAACTCGACGACGTTTTTGGATTCATTTTTATTAATTCTTTCTTCCAACCTGCTGGGGTCGCTTTTTCAATATTCCTACTGAAGATAAGAATATAACATATATACGCGACACACTGGGTGCTACTCTATGCCGATATATCGCGTAAAAATGTTTACATTCTCGACCCCAGCCCAATCGCGAAATCAGTTATTGCCTAACGTTATTTCAAACACTTTGTAAACTGCTACGACATGGTTTTCAAATCCTCTACTAATTGGACCTTACAACGATTCGAATATCTGCGTCAAAACGAAAGATCCAATTACGGGATCTTCTTAATACACTCTTCGAGAGGTTCTGGCCGACCGCGTTTGTAAAAGTTCTTCTGTCGATCGGAATAAACTGCGAGAAGTGTTACAGAGGGAATGTGTCAGCAAATCGTTAAACATCTATAGGCGATGCCTTCGTTGCGGTCAAGCAGAAATACAGAGAGAAACGAAATTACATAACGAACGTACATTCAGTGTACGTGTGAGAAATAATTTTTTTTTTTCAATATTGCCGAAAGAAATAATTTTCCCATTAAAAACACAAAAAATTTGTTGGGGAAGTACTTTGTGTCGCTCAATAGGCCCCCAGAGGTGAGGGGTAGAGGATTTTCCGACGTTTGGTTTCGAGCCAACAAATTTAGCCTTCTCGAGAAAGGGTGTGGCAGAAGAAAATGCTTCGGATCGTTACTACCGAAAGGGGACCCCATTTCCCTCTCAAATCCTAAACTAAGAAAACCGGTGTTCAGCGAGTGCCACCTAGTTGCGAGCTAGAACAACTTCAACTGTAAAGTTTAAGTCAAACTTTGGTCTACTATCGCTCGGAACACACTTGATGTTCAAACGCATTTTTGAGGTTTTCGGCGGATAAATGAAATTAAGTCTGCAAAGCTTTCCTCCCCCATAGTCCTTGAACTATCTAAGCAACCGAATTTTTATTCAAAATTTTGTATGGAAGAGACCTAAACGGAGGTGGCTTAGACCAATAAGATGCCAAATTCAGTTAGTACTTATAGATTGGGCAAGCTGTAGGTCGGAAGACACCGACTGTACAGAGGCCAAACCTGCTGAAACCACGATTCCGTCACATTGGGATTTCTGAATACATTTTTTTCCCATAACGATACAATTATAGAGCTGGAACTCTAGGAACTACTCTCCGTAAACCGGAGTTCTTCTACTTATAAAATCTCCTTATGTTTTATAAAATTTTTCAAATTTGTCGAAATTTTTGAATTTTAATAGATCTCCGATTTTCACGAAATTTTCTAATTTTTATTATAAATTTTGCTGTTTCTAAGAAATTATTTCCACGAAATTTTAGGGTAATTGTAAAGTTCTTTTTTTGTAAAATCTTAATTACCCAACTCAAAGAATTAAAATAGAAAACAATCTATATTTCATTAGAATTTTGATTTAAATTTTTTGGATTTTTTTCATTATTCTCTCGACTTTTAAGTTTTTTCTATTCATTATGAACAATTTCAATCTTTTCCCTGTACATTCCCAAAATGTTTGCAGACCATTTTTGACTTTTCGACAGTTTCTAGCTTTTTCGGAGAAATATTCATCTTTCGTTACCTTTTCTTTACCGACCTTTCCCGACTCCCCATCATTTTCATCTTTTTTCGTACATTATCGAATTTTTCCTGATCATATCTGACTTTTCACAGATAAATTTTAACTTTCCCGTAGATTCTCGAATTTTGCCGATTAATGTCCGAACTTGACCGGACATTTCCCGACTTTTTAGAAAAACTTCTAGGTAATGTTTCAATTAACCGTTGCTCTGAATAATTGCCCCGAATAGTTTAATATTCAAAATTTCAATCCAAAAATGTTATAGGAAAGATGTTCGCTCTTCTGTATCTCTCTTTCTCTCGCTCTTCTTAATTTCACCAATATATCAAACGTTGTTCTAATTATGATTAAAATTCAAATATAAATTTTCTCTACGCTCTATTCTCCGTTCTCTTTGTTGCTCCCTCCCCAAAAGTTATCTATAGAAATCTCCCATCAATAAAATTCCGTTTTAAAAATATCCCAGAAAATGTTAAGTATTTCCAGTAGCTAAATTTCATATAAATCGCCGCTGGCCTATCATTCTTTTGGCCGTTATTTGGAAATCAAAATTACGAGTTCTTTTTTAATTTAATAATTTTTCTCAGGCCAATTTAGACTTGGGAACGGATGCATTTAGCTTTGGATACGGTGGTACAGGAAAGAAATCCCACGCGAAACAATTTTTATCGTACGGCGATGAGTTCGGACAAAATGATGTAATTGGTTGTATGATAGATTTGGACGCGTACGACATTCGGTATACAAAGAATGGTAAGGATTTAGGATTAGCCTTTGATATCCCAACAAATATTCGAACTCAAACATTTTACCCGGCCGTTGTGCTCAAAAACGCTGAAATGTGTTTTAATTTCGGCGCTACCGATTTTAAGTATCCGATACCAAATAAATATGTAGCAATATCAAAGGCTCCCCAAGCGAATATCGGTACAAACCCATTGGCTAGCGGTAGCTCAGCGGAAAAGAATTTCGTACCGAAACCGAATGCGCCACAAGCGATTATTATCGAACCGTCTCGTGAGTTAGCGGAACAGACGTTGAATCAAATCGTGAAATTTAAGAAGTATCTTAAAGATCCGATTGTTCGGGAACTGCTACTGATCGGTGGGGTTAATGTTCGCGAACAAACATCTGTTTTACAAACGGGAACGGATATAATTGTTGCAACACCGGGTCGGTTAGAAGATTTAATTGGTGGCGGTCAAGTATCCCTAACACACTGTCGATTTTTTGTTCTCGACGAAGCTGACGGTCTACTGAAAGCCGGTTACGGGAAATTAATTGAAAACATACATGGACAGATACCGAAAATAACATCCGACGGTCGTCGGTTACAGATGATTGTTTGCAGTGCAACGTTGCATGCGTTCGAAGTGAAACAAATGGCACAGAAATTGATGCATTTCCCCACTTGGATCGATTTGAAGGGGGAGGATGCTGTACCGGAAACGGTACATCACGTTGTAACCATAATTGATCCGTTAGAGGATTTGAGTTGGCATCAAATGCGAACGCACATCCAAACGGATGGGGTACATGCTAGGGATAATGTCCGGCCGGGTAATAGTTCACCGGAAACATTTTCAGAAGCGGTGAAAATGTTAAAGGGGGAATATCTGTTGCGGGCTATTGACGTTCATAATATGGATCGAGCGTTGATTTTTTGTCGCACAAAATTGGATTGTGATAATTTGGAACGGTACATGAAGCAGATTAATAAGCAAAAGTATAGCTGCGTTTGTTTGCATGCGGATCGAAAACCCGATGAACGGAAGGCAAATTTACAGATTTTTAAGGATGAGAAATGTAAATTTTTAATTTGTACGGATGTTGCGGCTAGAGGGATTGATATTAAAGGATTACCATTCAGTAAGTTTATCGCTCGATCGATCTTATTCGATTTAAAAGAAAAATTTAAATTTCTTTCAGTGATCAACATGACATTACCGGATGAGAAATCAAATTATGTTCATCGGATTGGTCGAGTTGGACGAGCTGAACGTATGGGACTGGCTATTAGTTTACTATCCGCTGTACCAGAGAAGGTTTGGTATCACGGACAATGGTGTTCGTCACGCGGTAAAAATTGTTGGAACACGAATTTAACCGATGTGAAGGGTTGCTGTATGTGGTACAATGAGAAAAACGTATATATTTAATATTCATTATCTTAAGAAATCTAATTAAATTGATAAATTTTCAGTATTTGGCGGAGATTGAAGATCATTTGAATATAACCATCCAACAGGTTGGACCTGATTTAAAAGTCCCAATGAACGAATTTGATGGAAAGGTTTGTATTCTACAGGTTTATATACAATTTTTTTTGAAGCCATCATTCAATCAATTCTGGTTAGGTTGTTTATGGTGAGAAACTAAAAAATGCTGGTAGCGATTATGAACATCACACCAACCAATTGGTACCGGTCGTTCAAAAATTGGCTGAATTAGAATCGAAGGCTCAGAGTCTATTTCTAAAGCGAATGAAAGTGTTTTGAAATATTCAATAGATTTAAAATTAAATTTTGATAAATAAAGGAAGAATAATAATTTACTCAAAATCAATTTTTTAAATCGTTTTCTGTACTTATCAACTAATGTCCTAGAAATAATTAAATTTCGCTCGTATATTGTTCTATTTGATTAGCAATTGATTTTGACCCTAACTCGATAATGTTATCGATATAATTAATTTACGTTCGTGTATGTAAATATAATTTCTTCATTCTAAGAATTGTGTCTTATCACACTCTAGAAAATTAATATTTATACATGAATCATCTTGTTATTTACTAAAAAAAAAATAAATCATACGGTAGAGTTGAGATTGCTTCATATATTAACTTAAATATGTTCGGATGTATGTAAATTATTAATTTCCGCGAATGTATATCAGTAGCGTACCCATGTGAGAAATTAGTTTAAATATGTATCCAATTTTTACATGTTTGAACGATTTACGATACATTTCTATTACACGACATATTTGTCCTGAAATCTACCGCCTCTGATCAAATATTCACATATAATACTTAGAAATATGATTGTACGTAATTTAAACTTGTTAACAAAGTTTAATTAAAATATTCTGAAAGATTCATACCACGCAGAAGTTGCATCTTATTTTCGTACAATTTTATACTTAAGTCAGTTTGTATATTTAATTCAGAACTGACAATGTATTTCTAACATTTATTTTCTACATAAAAATTGCCTGAAAACGACTGTGTTTCGCTCACATTTTGTAAAACCAAAAATGATAAAATGGAACTCCTTGAAATTTCACAATAATTTCAAAGAAAAAAATTCCTTAAAAATCCACAATAATCTTCGTCATATTTTTGAAAAATTTCCTACGCAATCCTCAAACATTTTCAAAATTCTTCCAAAACTTTGGCTATCATTCGTGACAAAAATATTTCAAAAAAAATTCCATTCAAAATAATCGGCCAGTTTATTTATGGAGAAACTTTTTATAAATTTCTAATATGTTTTCCACTTTTTATTTATCTTCAGTAAATTTAAACAAAAGTTAAAGAATTTTAAAAGTAATCCAAAGAGTTTGAAAATATTGATTCGAGAATGGACAAAAAATCAATGCTCTTTGCCAAAAATCGATGATTTCAAAATAAATATTTTTTGTTGGGTAAAATCATTACATAGTTATAGAATTTAGAAGTAATTATAGGCAGTGAGGATTACAGGTTAGAATTAAAAATAATAAATATGTAATTTAGTCACCTTAAAAGTCAGCTCCGCTCAACTTCTAAATATGGCGACTCAATCATCTATCATACAAGTATAAGCTATTCTCTAACCCCGAAGATTTCCCAAATAGAAAATTGTATCCAAATCGAATGAAATTAATTTTAATGAAATTATTTCCGACTCGTACGGACGACGAATTTGAAATTAGGTGCAGAAAAATGTCCATCGTTATATTTGTCGTTCTTTTGTAATTTACCATGTCATGTCCGGTAATTTCAAAATCAAATTCGGTCAAATCTTTATATTATTTTTGGTTCAATATTTTTCGATTTTTATCAAATTTTTCAACTACTTTCAATAAAATACTTCAATTCCCATAAAAAATATATCCAAATTTCTCGAAATCACCGAGAGGATTAATTGAAAATTATTTCTCGATTTTGAAAAACTCTCTAATTATCGGAAATAGTCAGACGTATTTTTGTGAAGTTGAAAATGTCCGGGAAAAAATAGGACGTTATCGAATTTTTAATATGTTCAATATGGAATATTCGGGAAGTAGTCGGGAAAATTCCGGAATGCTCATTCGAAGTTAAAAAATCTATGAGAAAAATTGAGAATGATCTCTAAAATTCATTAAATGGTTAAATTAAGGAATAAAAGTTTTGGATGATCAGAAATGTAAGAAATTATCGGCAAATGGCAGGAAAAGTCATAAAAAGTCGGTAGTAGCCATAGGAGGAACAGGTTTTAAAATTCAGCTTTTTTTTGCACAAAGTTTTTTGAATTTTTCCCAAACATTCCTGATTTTCATCGGATTGTTACCTGAATTGTTCGGGACCATTTCCTTTTTTTTCAATTACAACTACAGTTTTAAAACAACTTTGAGATACTTTTTGCGATATTATCTTGCAACATCTTAAAATTGAATTACTATTGATCGCTACAATAAATGCATGAATAAATAAATAAATAAATAAATGCACGTACTTAAGGAACTTAATAATGAAATTATCTTACTTAATAAGGAAATTATCATATGACAATAAAATTATATTGATTGCAAAATAATTCAGAAGTTTAACGAATATATTAAATAATTGTTGCGGATATACCCTTAAATGGTCTTGAGATAATACTTCTGGGTTACCAAATGAAATTATTCTACAATAAAAAGTTCTAGGCTATCCTCTTTAGGTTAATTGGACACAATTTCGAAATTTTAACATTTTTTCCCGAGTCTTATCAAATTTAAGGGATTTATTTAAAACATTGTAACTTTGTGCCCTACAAAATGGGCCCGGTCTTTTTAAGATTAGATAGAGAAAAAAATACTCTCGATCTCGAATACTCAGCAGATAGTATTTCTCTCAATATCAGTGGACAAGCTTCTGAGAGTAGCTATCGGAGAGTGACTATCAACTCAGACAGTGAACTATAGTTGAGAGTTGCTCTCAAGTGGACACACTATACTTTATCAGTTCTGATAGTTGCTCTCCAAATACCAACAAGTTTCGATCTTTTGATAGTTAATCTGAGAGTTGTTGTATAGAAATGGCTTCTAAAAAAGAGTGGTCAAATGAAGAAAGTATAGAAT
>JANTOP010007995.1:0-16121 GCA_027564815.1 Symmerus nobilis
GTCTATACTTTAAGATGATATATTGATATTATAAAAAAGTTTAGTAGTTTTCATAAAAAAAAATCCGAAAAATTACCTATTTTTTCGCGCTACAACTGGTGCTATCCCCTTAAGGAGCACCCGTTCTCGGGACCATTCACTATACGTGGATTAATTACACGGGAAATATAAAGGAAGTCAATTTTCTTTCGCCAAACAAATTATTTGGAATTTTCTTATCCCCAACCTCAAATATAATAAATCGCGCCCGGAACGAAATACGAAAAGTTAAGGAATTTGAAATAAAAATAATAGAAACCAAAATAATCAAAGATCATAAAGAATGTTTTGAATAATTATTTTGCTATTTTCCAATTATAAAATAGATATACCGGAAAAGCGACTTTGATATCCTCCAGTGCTAATGATTTGTTGTAAAATTAAATATATTATTTTATAAACATTTATTAATGATCAATGGAAATTGTTTGGCATGTTGTAAGTGTTTATAAGTATTATTCCTTTAAAGAAAAAATTTTAATTTAAACATAGTTGTTGGTGTCGGATATTTAAGATCAATTTTTAAGTTGCTTCATTCTAAATTATAAAATTTCTAATTTTCATCTAACATAAATAAACAAGAATCATTTTCATTTAGCTGTGAAATTGATCAAAAATACTTCATTTGTCATGATTTTCTATCTAATCGAATGTATGCACAATATCAATAACATTAAAATCTCCGGTTGTTTGTTTGACAGTGTCTTCTAATAGACAACTCTGTAAATCATGAATGAATATTATAAAGATTTCAATTGAGTAATTTTCCATCTTGAAAGTGAAACGGGAGGAAAAAATTGTTTCTTAAAAGAAAACCCGGCAAACGATATTTCGATTTAATTTATAATTAAAACAGCTACAACCAATATAAATAAACAAATTAAAGGAAAAATTTTTTAAGAAGGAAAATTTTTTTAAATAAATTTAATTAAAGAGTACCGCCAATGGTATGTTTTCCAAACAATAAATAATTTTTTTTTAATTATGTAATGTTTACGAATTATTTTTTTTTCTCTATGAATTTATATTGAAAAGAAAATACATTTTTATTTACCAGGTCATTAGGATGATTTTTTCTCGCAAATGTGAGAAAAACAATTCAAAAACTTTTTTAGGAATGAATATTTTGAATAGCAAAATTCATAAATAAGTAGCCCTAGTTTAAAATATAGTTATGTACGAAATAGAATAATTATTTATTCATCAAAAAATTTATAAAACTATATAATTAAAACTTTCTTTTAAAAAAATGAAAAAAAAAATAAAACAATTCAAATTATTCGTTGATGGTTTTCAAACTGATTGGGATCAAAATTAAAATTTGAATTTGAATCGTATAAAAGAAGTATTTATTTACCGTCCCAATGAGACCAATAATTGAAAGATAAGCATAATCAAATTGCTTAGGAAAATCATATACCGAAAAAAAAATACTCACATTACACAGCAGATTCCTTTTTACCCTCAAACAAATATTTGTTGGGGAAGGCTTATACTATACTTCGTTTATAAATTACCTACTTTTAAAAAGCATTTACTATAATTCTCTTATACTTCTAAAATTGTTCGAAACCCTTATCCGAAAAAATGTGACTGATCCCAAAATATAATTATAAATTTTCTTTTAAAAATGTTTAGACTTAGAATATATCGTGGGCTTACAAGCGAAACACACTAAGTCAAAAAATCTAGTTTTGAGTAAATGAAGGAAATAAAAATGACAATTTTCTAGGTATGCTAGAAGTATAATTTAGTAATTTTAAAATTGCTACAATATTATTTGAATTTACTACCTTTATCCATTGTTTAGAAGAGAGTACTTTCATTGTATTTAGTGAATACTATATCCTCTAATTGAGAAATTATTGAGAAAAGTACATGACTTAATGGGTTTCACATGTACACATCAATAAGAATTAAGGTTCACAATTCTTAGTTACGATTCATGTACATATGCACTATACATACTTTGATTATAAATTTAAATGTTATCTTTGCCTTTGGCTACGTTCATTTATAGAGCAGGCAAATACATTTTTTTAATTAACATGAAATGAAAGGCATTTATGATTGGTATGCTTGAAATATCAAGAGTCTTACAAAAGAACTTCTGGCAAACTCTGTCTCTTCACCATTTTTGTTTAAAAAAATAACTTTTAGAGTGAGATCGGAGTTTAGAGGATTCACACAGTTATGACTTAGTGTGTTTCACATGTTACAAATATGTAACATGGGTTATAATAAACCATGTCAGTGACATAGTGGGTTTCACATGTTCGCAAAGATAAAAAAGTGACTTAGTGGATTTAAAAAAATAGAATTTTAACCATGTTTCAATTAAATTATCATATCGTGTGTATGACTAACCTCAAGAGCACAGTATTCCAGTCTTGAAACCCTATATAACTCAAAACTCGACTTTTCTGACTTAATGTGTTTCGCTTGTAAGCTCACGATATAAGGTAAGTAGAAGTAGGAAGGAAAAAAGGTAAGTAAGTCAAAGGTGAGTTAAAATTCCCAACAAGAAATGTTAATAAAACTCAATAATAAAGGTCAACATATTAATTCTTAATTAAGTCGAAATAGTAAAAAGATATTTTTTGTAAATTCAAAACAACCCGTAAAAGATATTTTCCGAATTTCACAGGGAAATATTTTTTTGCTTACAACTATTTTACATTTTGAAAATCTAATTGTAGAAGTTGTGAAAATGTATTCTGTTAACGGTCTAGGTAATAGCTTAAATGGATAGGAGCAACATACCGGGTATATGTAGATGTGGGTTCGATTCCCATCACCTTGTAGACCAAACAAGACTTTACTTTTTCTCAATTTTCAGGCCGAACAATTATTCGTGATAGCACGTTTTGGCTGGTTTTCAACTACCTAGTTATAGTCTAGATAACTAGTAGTATCCGGTCGGATAGTCATATCTTGAAACTATCCTCTTCCTTGTTATGAGACTTTAATAGCACAAAGTTGATTCATTATGCTACACTTTCCCATCAATAACTCAAAATTGGAAAAAACTGACTCAGTGCTTTCTGGTTATTAACCAACCATATTGACGTAGTAATTTTATTCATTTACCCGGATTTAACCGGAAATAATTCAATTCAAAATAAACGCAATTTAGAATTCAAATTATTTGTTTGGTTTTGTTTTTATCCGAAATTTCAGGTCCCTTTTAACCGAATATCGGACATCATAACATTGGATCGGGATTTCCCGACAATTTTCTTCGAACAAGGAAAATATAATAATGCAGAAAGATAGTAAAATAACTGAGGAAAGATACACAAGTATATAAACTGAACTTTTCGTGGAAAAGCTCGGAAAGAACATTAAAGCTCACAGAAAGCTTCATTTTCCGATTCTTTTTTTTTATGTTCAAAAATCTATTATCTATCTAGAAAACGGTCCTTTAACGAAATGTCAAAATTTCCGATTCAAAAATCACGAAAGCTCATTGAAACTTTAGAATTAAAATTTTGTTTTATACAATTTGAAAATCATTTCTTATCCAAATCGTTAAATTTAACTAAAATATAAAATTTTCTCGAAAAGCTTATCCAAACTATTTAAAGCTCAAAGAAATCTGTAAGTTCTGAACCTAATTTTTTACATTTCAAAACCTATTTTCTATCTAGATAACGATTATTTAATTAAATTTATTATTATACTTATTATTGAAAGCTTAAAATTAACATTTTATTTTATTTTATTTGGGATTAAATTTTTATCCCATTTCATAAATTCAAATGGCATATGAAGTTTTCGCAAGGAAGCTTTCCCCAGCCATTTTAAGTCACGAAAGCTCTAAGTTTGGAACCTAATTTTTTACGTTTCAATAGAAATTTTTTATTGAGATAACGGTCATTTAACGAAATTTCAATTTTTCTAAAAAAAAAAAACACCAAAAGCCTAGAAAGCTCTTTGAAAGCTTAAAATTAAAAATTCATTTTATATTATTCGGATACAAATTTTTATCCGATTCATTAAATTTAGATGAAATTTAAAATTTTCGCAAAAGCTTTACCAAAACATTTTAAGATCTACTCCAATTTTAGAGCTTGAACAAAGAACTAAAGTTTGTAAAAGTCTATATAATATTATTAGCTCGGGTAGCACATACCAGAAATAAAAAATACAGGTTTTCGTAAAAGTAATACACGTTCTAGCTAAAGTTGCATTTTTAAGGTACAAAATGACGCATAAAATTGTTTTTAATAAAAAAAGCTTACAACGAAACGTGAAATCGGTATGTCCGGATATCCTGTATACGACTATCCGGCGCATCTCTATTTTTGTGTCAAATAATTCAGTTTATTTCAGTAATTTTCAATAAATATTATATACCTACATTGTGTCATGAATGTCTTACGGTAAGTACATATATCCACTCATTTTAAAATTATTTAAATTATAATTAGTAGAGCAAAGTGTCGCCAATTCAAGAAATTCTTGAGGGGAGTTAACGAATAACTTGCGCTCTGTATGAAGCTTGTATACCCGGAATGCTCAGCGCCTAACACGACGGGTATTTTTTACCTCCATATAAAAATTAAATAATATTGGAATCAGAGAAAATCGCAAGAAGATCAAAATAAATCATTAAAATAATTTGATTGCTTTTTCATTTTTATTTTGAGGAACAATAGATTTGTAACCTTGGAAAAATAAAAATTAACATACGAATTTAAAGAGAATATAGAAAACTAAAAAAAAGATCCTATAATTATTTTTATTACTTTTTTATTTTATGGCGTAAAGAACAATGGCAAATCAAAATAGGTATTAACAAATGAATTAAAAGAAAATGGAAAAAATTGCCAAAATAAGTCGTAAAAGTGGGCAGGAAAATTACTCTTTAATATTTATTTTTGTATTAACCAAGAACAATTTCAAAATATTATTTCTTACCCTTAAAATAATTTTACATGAGCACCCCTGCTTTATACCTCCATAATTTTGATTTTCGATTGTTCAACATTCAATTAATTCTGGAAGAGAAAGCTTTAAAAATGGGAGAAACAGGTAGCCTCAACTCCCCCTGTCCCATAAATGGCGCCTCTGCGACTCTTGCAATTCTGTTCCAATAATGCTCTTGCTAATGTTCCAGAAATCATTCTACGTCAACTGGATTTCCCATCTCAATAGTTTCTAATGCGAAGGTAGTGAATTCGATAAGATTCGTGGCGTTTGATCGACCTTTTACGAATCCGTGCTGAGAAGCAGACAGGATATGTTTTACCTGAAAGGATATGATGTTGCAGACAATTACTTCGAACAGCTTCCCTAGGGTTGGAAGAAGTGCAATACCCCGGTAATTTGGAACATTATTTAGTGAGCCTGATTTATGTATCTTGGCTACGCTACAGAGTTTCCACCTGGATGGAAATACTCCAGTCGAAAGAGACTTATTAAAAAGTATGCATAGAGGAGCCGCCAGAGATGAGAAACATCTTTTCGCACACAATGGAGAAATGCAATCCATACCACTTCCTTTCTTAGTATTAAGATTCTCAGATTCAGATTCCTCAGTCAAGCCTGATGTTCTATCCACATAAACATCCTGAAAGAAGCTAGCAAACAAATTACAAATCTCACTTCCGCCAGAGGCTGCGGAAGACTTATAATACATTTTGGATGGACTGGACAGCCACAGGATCGCTACTTGGTTTTCACATAAGTTCAAAACTTATTCGGGTCACCTATTATGTGCTATACCTATTATTGCAGATATCTAACTATCACTTTTGACCTAAAAATGCATATGGAGTAAGTATTTCTCTTTACACTCCTCTTGAAATTACTTTGGTTTTAAAAATCATATTTCAGTTGAAATTAGTAACGTATCTTGAAATTTTTGCAAATTGAAATACTTCGTAATTGAGAAAATCGTATAATCGTAATAATTTTCGATAAACTATTAGAATGTCGTAAAAATCGGGAAATTTGTGAAAGCTTCAAAATTTCATATTAATTTGATAATCCGAAAATTTCGTAAATATCCAGAAATTATGAAGTAATCGTGGAAATTTCGTGGAGGTTAGAAAATTTCATGAAATTTGGAAAATTATTCATGAAAAATTTATAGGTATTAATTAATTTTTAAAATTAATTTCTATTAACATTCCTAAACTTTATAAAAGAAGGTAAGAATGAATAGTTATTTTAGAAATAAAAATATATGAAAAGAAAATATTATGTTTATTTAGTTTGGTATGTTTATCATATCATAATATAGATACATCATTCATACACAAGGGATGCTCGAAACATTTCAGATTTTTTCTTTTCGATACAAAATAAAAATCATGTTTCTCGTCTTCCGTGCATCACCATATTATGTGTATTCTGTTCGCGGTTCGTTACAACCGGAATAGGGTGCAATCTGTATACATTTCTGTATATTATGCTCCCATATAAATAGCTCATGTTTTGAAGTGTTTTTGTTTTAACAAGCAATTTGATTGTTATTTTGTGGGTTTTTTATTTCAAATTATGTACTATAGAAGCAAGTGATTTTAGTGTCATCATTATGTTTACCCAAAGATGGTAAAAAAAAGAACCAACCCGCATTAAAAATATGCTTAACATCGACCCAAAGAATGGTTTCATTTTCAATCAAACCAAATGAGCGTTAGTTAGGTAATAGGTTGAAATTTTAGTAGTTTTGTATTAATCAAATTTAATGGGAATTCAGTTGTATTATTTTTTAGACAACCTAAACTTAAGTCATATATGATTTAAGTGTTTATTATTTTTATTAATAAAAAAGTAATGAAAGCCCGATAAGCACTAGAACAGTGTGATACTTAACACCTGGCGGTATCCGAAATGTAGACTCTAGTTGATTTTACAGGGGGTTGAAATTTTATAATTATAATGCATCCCAAATTGACAATATGATTTGATATTTCCTAAACATATTATATTTCAATCATAATAAACATTATCATAGAGAATAAATTCATTAAAAAAATCATGCAAAAAATGATCCTTTAGGGTATTTACATAAATTTCTAGGGACATAAAAATAGATCATTAATATTAATAAAATTAAAATTCATATTTCACTTTCCCTCTTGTTTTTTTGCCGACAAATTTTCAGAAAAAAAATTGTTTTCTCGGTAATATGTTTTAAATATTGACCTTAAGCCAACATTTTGTTGAAAACATTATTAAAAATGTTCTAATATGCGTCTACTCTGTCTCAAATTACCAAATTGATACTCCTTCTACAAAAAAGGTTGTCTTAAAAATTAATTGTTTTTCTCTAGTATTCTTTGAAAATAGAAAATTGATAAAAGTAAATGAAGTCATTTCATGAGATTGATCGTTTATAATTTCTGAAGTTATCCGATTTTCAATATTCGCATTTTCTCGAAAATCCTGAAATTGGTCTTTGACTTAACTCGTGAAGCATTGAAGAAAAAATTGTCAGCCAAATGTTACGAATTCTGTAGAATTAAATATTTAATTCCAAAATTATGATTAAATAAAAGATTAAAAAATTAATTCAAGAATGCAGAAGAAACACGATCATTCGCTGCTTAATTATTCATGCAAAATATACTTCAGGGTATTATGTTGATTTCTTTACGATGTCAGCTATCCCTATAACCCTCTCACTCACTCCATGAAAGCTCTATGTTGGATGACTAATTTTATTAGTTTCAATCCAATTTATTTCATTTCTATAGAATCCGGAACTTTTGTATAGAAGCTCTGAATAAATTTAAAAATCTCTAGATCTCTAGCTCTAGCTCTAGCTTTAAGTTTACGGAAAAATTTTATATGTTTCAAAACGTAATTTTAATTCGAATAATTAAATTTTAATCAAATCCGAAACGTTCCTACAAAAGCTCTACGAAAGCTTAGTCCCCAAAAAAGCTTCAACGTTGGTATAAAATTTTATTTTTATTGAAACCTACTTTCCGTCCAAATAATTTAACTTTAACGAAACTCAAAATTTGACGACGAAAGTTTCGCATAAACTTTAAAGCTTAGCGAAAGCTTTTATCTTTCAACAAAATTTTATGCGTTTTCATATCTAATTTTTATCCGAATAATTAAATTTTAATTAAGTCTTAAATGTCCCTTCAAAAGCTCCCCAAAACCTTAAAAGTTCAAATAATTTTTTGAGTTAGAGATATAATTTCTTGCTATTGACACCTATTTTCCATTCAAATAATGAACCTGCAACAAAACTCAAAATGCTCCGACAAAAGTTCTTTATTTTGAGTTTCGAATAAAATTGATTACATTGTGAAGCCTAATTTATATTAATAATATGTTAATCAAATCTGAAAGTTTCTTACAAATGCTTTGCGAAGGCTTGCGAAGGGAAAGTACGTTTTCCCCAATATAACCTAGAGATGAAACCATAATTGGAATGTTAAATATCATAATTGGCACCCCAAATATTTACGGGCCCTAGAGCTGGGTCTAAACTGTTGTATGGAAGACACGACCCTGATTCTACTAATTCTTACTATTTGAATCCCTCATCCCCACAGGATCCGTTAGAATCTCAAATATACAAATCAAATTCAATCCTAAAAATTACAAAATTTAAATAACTCTACAAATTAATTCTACAGTTATATTTGATCTAGGAGTTTTTTGGAATTTCAATAGGAAAATCAGGGGTTTTTTTCTAAAAAAGATTGTTAGTTTCCTTACTGTACCCCTAGCTTTCATTTTGAATCAGATTTTTCGATTCCGCAACAATGTTTCTCAGAAATTTAAATTTTTAAAGTTGACGTCGATTTTTGTTGCCAGAAAAATCTTAATACGGTTGATTTTTTCAAAAAATTTATTTAGCAAGATCCCTTAATTAATTCGAAATAATTTGGCCAACATTTTTCTTTCATATACTTCCATGAAAATGAGAACTTCTCTGTACGAAATTAGCTCCATCATTAATCGAGGGATAAATTACCGAAAAAATATTTAATATTATTCCATCCAAATGGACTTCTAATAAATTGAAAAGATGGAATTTCTTGAGTGATAATACCTAAGATGCGTTTCAGGAAATTTCACCAAAATTATAACAGCTCAGCTAATAATTCCAAGAATATAATATTAAAAATTTGAGTTAATTTCAGCGATGCATTCGCGAAATACATCAATTTAAATGGGTGCTGTCCCAGCCAGCATTTCAGCACCCAAGAAATAAATATTAAAAAAAAATTATTTCGATTGAGTGTTAACATGTCAATTTCTAAATATATCCACTGTCCAGGATCTAGGATATCCCTGTAATTAAATGAAAGAATTGGAGAAGTTTATTGATTAAATTCCTTATTTAAATTTCAGATTAGTCCAGGTTTCTACGGCAATTTCAAGCCAGGATTTTATCTTCGGATGAATCGGATTTATATAAATATTTCCTGAAAATTTGAAATAATTTATTAAATTTATAATATAATTTTTATAGTATGGAATTTCCGGTTTTCAATCGCTCAGAAGTCGAAGAAACTGATTAGGATCAAAAGTTTGTTTTCTGTAAATTATAAAATGAAGAAGTTCTTTGAAAACAACTTACCCCGGCAAAATTTGAACCTGAAATTCAGGAGCTACCTTAGATCCAAACCAGAGAGTGGATTCTTAAAATTCATTTAACTTTGTGCCACTTTAATTTTGGGGTTAATGCATTGACTTAAAATTTGTAGCTTTTGGATAGTGGCTCTATTGAGTTGGGATTTAAATCTATCGCGACATACGGTACGGTACGTTAATTAAGTACATTCAAGAAAATTCATAAAATTTATGAATTCCAATTTTTACCGAGTTTTTCGATCGAATTTGTTATAATATTACAAATTTAACGACCATTCTTAGAATATCCATTGAATTTCCTCTAATATTTAAAATTCTAAACGTTAAAACAATGGAGGGAAAAGTAGGAAATAGTCGAGCCAAATTCGGGAATATTTGGGAAAAGGTCGAGAGATTGTAGTTAAAAATATAGAAATGATCGAAAAATGTAGGAATAACTTGGATTTAGCTGAAATTTCGGAAATCGTCCTCCAATAGGTTGAAAACAGTCTAAAAATGCCGAGCGAATCTCTGTAATTATGGGAAAAGGAAATGGCAGGGAAAATTATCATAATTATTATTAAAATTATTAGGGATATTTATTATCGCTAATCGTCTAAATTTTGTTACTTTTACTTCTAATTTACTGCTGTAAACATTCCCAAAACGATAAATTTTCTAATTTCATTTTTTAACATTCTTATTTTGATAATTTAAACAATTTTCCGATTTCGAAAGATACGTGAATTGTTTATTAAATTTTCAAGTTCCATGAAATATTTGGCGTTCTACGAAATTTGGTCTTTGATTAAAATTATTTAAAAGGCCAAATTTTCCGAAGCTGAGGAAATATTCGAATTTTGATTTTAATTTTCTTAGGGATAACTAGTTGGGCATAATTATTAAATAAATAGAGAAGAGTAGATCAAAACCAGGAAGATTATTAATAAGCTAAAAACTAAGAGACAGTCGTTAAAATTTCAGAAAAAATCAAGAAAAATCAGGATTTATCCTAAGACTGGCCTTATTACTTTATTTGACCTGGAGAATTTAGTTAAAAGATTGGTCGTAAAATTGTACCTGGACTAGTCTAAAAAATCTAACGATGACTGGCAAAAAAAATATAGAGTAAGAATTGGTCCAAAAAATGGAGTGAAGATTGGTATAAAGAAACATCAATTATAAAATAAATTCTAAGGTTTCATTTTCAAGGTTAAAATTTCAATAAAAATCAGATCATCATTTTATGAAAAAATAATGAAATTCGAAGTATATAAGATTTAAATACTTTTAAGAACAAGTTGAATAATCGAGGGGTACCTACATTATATATACCAAACCGAGAGAAAAGTCCACAACTTTCTTAAAAATTTTATAAATGAAACTTGTAGGATGACTTTTTAAAATTTTTATGTAATGTCCGAGTCCGGTAAAAAATTACCGAGGTCATCCTTTGAGTGATTTCACTTCGAGACTTAAAGATTTTCATTTTTCCGAGAAGATTACATTACAGACATTTCCTCAGAAAGTGAAAATTTTTATTTTGATGTTCATATACATTCATCAAAATTTTTTCAAAAATTTCTCCCAATTCCAATATATGTATGTCCAAATTATTGGGACTTCAATATTTCTTCCGACTGTCAACGAAATTTTGCAAACTTTCTAAAATGGTCAAAAATCTCGAACTCAAACCAATAATAAATCTTAAATAGAATTTTCTCTAAGTCTAAGGACATTATTGTAAGAATATTTTAAACATCTATTATCCAGAAGTACCACTATTCTATTAGATGATGTTAGAACAATTCATTCAAATTTTAGGTGTTACGCTATGTCTCTGACGAACATCGGCATATATCTAGGTCCTCCACAATCGCTTAAAACAAGTAGATAATAATTCTTCGATATATTTACTTGAAACGATATGTCTAAGTTATTATCTATCAATCTAAGCTTATTTTAGGTATGCCTATGGGAACATTTCAGGTTGTTAGAAAAATGGCCTAAAAGTAGGACGATGATTAGTCCATGATTTTTATTCAAAATCGATTATTTCAAAATAGATCTTCTTCGATTAGTTATAAGATTTAAAATTGATTTTAGGCAGTTAGCTACCGAAACTCGTTTAGACGTTGCCTTCTGACTGTTCCTTTCGAATTATTTTCAAAAAACTATATAAATTGCTGACAAATTTCACAGAAATTGATGAAAACTTAAAGGGTCTCAAAATTGAAATTTTCAATCAATTAGTGGATCAATTGTCGGTGGGATAATTTGTTTAGCGTATCGCTTTTAACGAAACGAAACGATTAAACAAGTTATTTTGTATAGAGAGTGGTGGGAATTTTCTTAAGATGCCCTTCCGATTTTCAGTAATTTATCTATATAAATCCTGAAGAGTTTTGAATGATCCTTAAAATTAGCTGATCGTAAGAAATTATATGTACTTAGTTACTTTAAAAAGAGCATAGAAACTATCCAAACGGTACGTTCTTTTCTATTCTATAGAAAGTCTAATACACGAGCTGCCAATAATAGCTAATCTCTGACATTTTTCTAAAGAATGTTAGACAATTTTTGAAGAATGTTTTGTTTCTATGAAAATTCATGAATAAAGCAAACGGCTGTACATTTTGTTAATGCCATAAAATTCTGCACATCTCATGCAGGTGTTGGCCTTTCTTTAGGGAAATACTTACCTGTAAAGGGTAAAGTGGTGCATCGAGATATTTTAACCAGTTTTTTATCGAGTAAAAATTTGCTTTATTCGTCCTTTTACCACTTAATAATATTCGATCAAAAATGCAAGAAAAATCGTACCCTATCGACCTGGCTGACACCTCTTAAAAAAAAGGAGTTCTGATTTTATCTCCAATTAAAAAATTTCATATAAAGTGGAAAGTAGTCATAAAGTTTTAAGGAAAAGGTCGGAAAAATAAATAAAAATAAAAATTTAAACATTTAATTTAATTTAATTGTTGTATTTCCATAAAAATTAAAAAACTTAAATACGAACTAAAAATATCCTTAAAAAATATGGGCAAGCATTCTTAAACCTAAGAATTAATAACGTCCATGGAATGCACCTGGTCCAGCTCAGTGGTCTCTCAAAATTTGGTTGACTGAATTATCATCAGATTCCGTCCAGATGTGGATGATCAAGCAGATCTATTATTTTAATTTATTATTGTAATAATATTTAGTTCGTGCCCATGTTGCACTAGAATATCTTTAAATAAATATTATCCTCAACACATCAATGAACCAGAAATTAATTGAAATACAATTTGTTATGTATAGTTTTTTGTAATCCTTAAACTTCAAGAAATTTTAAAAAGAATAAAATAAATAGGTAGTTAGGTAGAAATGATGAATAACTAAATTTTTTTTTGTTCGTATAAGTTAGTTCATTCTTTCCCAAAAGGACATGTAAAATATATGTTAACTAACCATTATACAATTTCGAAAATCTTTTCATGTTAAATTTTACGAACAATTCAATTATCTTTGAAAAGATTTCCTTATAAATTTGGCACCTCCTGCCAGGAACTTCAAAACAACATCATAGATTTTCGTATTTATAATATAGAATTAGGGAATGTGAATAATAAATTGTTTGAATATTGGCATTTAGTCAATTGAGACTCCAAATACTTTATTATATTTTCAACTATTTTTTTTTGTTTGTCAAGAGGAAGTTCCAATATTCTCAATATACTTATTTAATTATACAAATTTTAATTAAATCTGACTTCATCCATTTAAATTATATTTTATTTAAACACCCAAGTCAGTCATATTATACAATAAGTAATATTGAATAAACTAATTAAATTTAATTGAAAGGGTTACCAGAGAGCATAAATATGTAACAATAAAAATAATATCTAATAATAAGAATTAGAAATATTTAACTGAACTGAAGGTTAAATATTATGACTCTTCTCAACTAACTATTATTTAAGTTCCTTATATAAATTAGATGAGTAACGTACTCAAACTTTGGGAACACTTATTTGTCTTTAAAATTATCAATGTGAATGTCATCAAATTGATTGATTGAAATTAGTTAGCTGTAAGATAAATTTATACTAGATTTAATATTGATAGGTGGATAGTAGACCTCACATATAATTTCATTTCCTATATAAAATTCAACGATATGCTGCAATATATTTATTTTTATTCACAGATCAACTTCCTGTTATTAATTTAACCCGAATGATATATTGCTAGCCTGGGGCTCATTCAGCAGTTGTAATATTCAATGAGAATTTATGTTGGTTATTTGGTATCTTGTTATTCGTCTTAAGAAAATATGGGTTAATAGGTTCTCATTTTTTAATTCTTGTGAAACAATAAATTATCTTTCAATAATTTTTCTTTCAATCAATTATCTTTCAATAAATTCATAATCTGTTGAAAGTTTCCTAAGAAATAGAGAAAAAGACACTTTAGATTAAAATATCTTATGTACACTAGACTATACGATACCCATCATATGGCATTTATCTCTTAATAATCCTTATACGAATGTAGCATATGGATCATATCGACTTAATGGTAAACTTAAATATTTTGAACAAACAATTTGAATAAAATCACTGAATATATCCATAATTTTCAGTAATAAATTGCTGTGATTTTCAAATTTATGACTAAGATTATCGCTGTATTTTTAAGAATTGGAATTGGTTTTAATAAACTGGCAGTGGAAGAGCTACCTACTTGTAATAAAAATTTAATATCTTATCATTAGACATACAATATGAGGTTTAAGAGATTCTAAAAATTATACGAATTTGAGGGTAACGTTTTATAAATTAATGACCAACTACATTGTTGAATTATTTAATTAAACAAAATTAAATAAATATTAGAATCATTAATTATCATAATGTTTACGTTCAATTAACGCCTTAATTTAACAAGTGTATAAATATGTGTAGAATATTATTATATTTAATAAACAAAAAAGAAAAAGAGAAGTTAGAACCGAATAATTAATTAATGATCCGCATTATAAGCTAATTTAAAAATATATTTATTTAACAATATCTACTGCTAAACACCCTAAAAGAAATAATAAATAATATTATGGAGGAAATAATATTCTACCAAAAAAAATCCATTTTTTAAACGTTCACACCCAGTATATAAACATATGTTAAGTGGCTTAACAAATAATTTATAGGTTGGAAATTGGGTTTCTTTTATAAATATTATATATAACTAGAAGATTTAAATTTTATGGTGGTCTAGCTCTAGGCTGATATCAAGAAGAAAGGTTTTGAATGATGACAAAATGTAGCTTCAAATAGAAGACCCATTTTTGTAAAGAAATTCTCCATTACTATCACACTCTACTTTCTTTAAAAATGATGAAAGTTCTGTTGTCTTTGTCGAATAAAGCTGTTCGAATTTTTCGAAGTCAATTTGAAGTATGGGTCGCCGGTCGCATTTTTTCTATTAGAACTGATTTTTTTGGAGACAATTAAAATGGCCCGCGGACCCTTCTGCTAACTCGATTAATACTTTTGTAAAGTTGTTTGTAAAACTAAACATGAGAACCCAAGAAACCTAGGAACTTTTTTCTAAATGTAATATGATACTTATAAATATCAGTAAAACGTTAGTGTAAATCAAGGGAATTCAAGATTGAACCAGTTATACATTTCTTATTTCCATTTATAATTATTGTATAATAGATATTAGAAATATAGAAGATGGTCAATTTTCGTATAATTAATCTGGTACTTGGCTCAAATCATTTTTTTTACGAAACTCTCATATTAAATTGATAATTTACCTATTCAACTATCTGATTTCAGCTAAACTAGATGAACTTTTCTTAATAAAATTTGGAATTGAAAAATCTCTTGCGATTTACAAGGAAATTAATAACCGAAAAATAATCAATTCAAATTGTCTCTATATGTATTTTCCTGGATTTCGGTGATTTTCCGACTAATTTTCTCCATATTAACATATTAAAAGCATTAACAATTTTTTAGTCATATTCTGACCTGTTATGTGCAAAATGGGATGACTTTGAGTTATGAATTACATTCGTCCCGTTATGATAGCAATAGAGCAAAATTTGATAGTTTTTCTAATATATTTTTTCGACTTGGCTAATTTATTGACTTCCCTGTACTTAATTATCTCTCAAAATTATCACGATTCTTTGATTTTGGCTATCTTTTTCTGACTATTTTCCGGACTTTGACTCGAATTCGTCGTATTCTCTGATTTTTCTGGTGTATTCGTAGGCAGAATGATTCGGGAAAAAATCAGAAAGTCTAGAAATTTTGAATGAAGTCCGAAAAGTTCCTATAATGAAGGGAAAAGTCATGAAAATGTCACCAACAATTTGTTAAAAGTTGATAAAGGTCAGTAAGGAGGTGGAAAAGTCGAGAAAAGATTGGTACAGTTGGTAATAGAGATGCGAAGTTTAGTTACTTTTCGGATCCGAGTACTCGGATCCATTTAACTATAAGTACTCGTTACATTATATTAGGTACCGG
>JANTOP010008006.1:0-32821 GCA_027564815.1 Symmerus nobilis
TTTAAAACCTCGAAAGCTCATTGAAAGTTTAAAATTAAAATGTTATTTTAAATAATTTGGAATCGAATTTTTATCCGCTTCATTAAATTTAAATGAAATATGGAATTTTAGCAGAAAGTTTATTCAAGCTATTAAAAGCAGAACGAAAGCTTTAAGTTTCGAATTTAATTTTTAACGTTTGATAATCTATTTTCTATCCAAATACCACCCTTTAACAAAAATTCAAATTTTCAAAAAAGAGCTTCAAAAATTTCGAACGCTCATTCAGAGTAATTTAAATAAAATAATTTGAGTTAGAAATTTGCAGCAATAAAAATTGATTACGACTTTATTGATATTTCAGGTGTGCTCTGCACTTTCTGTGCATTGACTGCATGCCATTGAAGTGGAGATATGTACGTACATATAACTGGAGGCTCGATTCTACAGAATTTTGCATAAATCAAATAAACAATAAAATTAAAAGTGATTAATGTGATTAATGATTAGTAGTGAAAAAATACGGTAGTTTATTGTGTTTAATATTAGATAAAAATATAAAATAGAGAACGAACTATCTGTTATATCATAACCAAACGGAATGTCTCCATTTGACCAACAGGCACGGCTGCCAATGAATAGATTTCTACGTTTGTTCTAAGTGTGTATATAAGGCAATTCTCTGGACATCGTTTCATCTAAACGTGACACTAAATATATATCATCTATAATCTTATTACCATTACTCCTCAGGGGAGAAAATTGAAGATCAGTTATCTTTTGAAAAATTGATCTAAAGAAAAATTCAACCCCTATAGTAGAAAAACTTGTCTATTATTGCTCAGGATTTTCAATTTCTTTTTATACAATATAATAGCTGCTCAATGCACAAAATATGGGATATATTAAAAACTAGTTATCGCGTGAACGAATTAGTATAATTGTTTTCGCAGAGTAATATTTTTTAAGGTGATTTCTTAAGAAATTTGTTTAGGATTTGAAGAATTTCGCATGAGTCAAAAAATCATTCCTATGTGAATACATCCAGTTTGTATTCAATTCTGTATCTATATTTGATTGATATACCTAATTATCTTATCGATACAAATTAATTTCAATCATTACTTGGTCAAATTAATTTAAAATGACAAATGAATTGTATCTATTTGTTTACATTATAAAGATGAATGGAAACAATACAAAGTTCAATTTTTTATTTTTAATACCATTGTTTCGATAATATGGAATATAGTTGTCATTAGTAATTGATATTAAATGAGGTTCAATTTCTCACTATTCTAAACTTCTCTGTTTGAAGTTCTGAAGTAAAATATTATTGTGTAGATATTTGGTAATATTCTTAATATCGATAGGAGGAATATTGAAATTTGAACAGACCGATTCGTGAATTAATAGAAATTTTGTTAAATTATCGTATTTTCATTGAATACTATGTTGTATGGATTCATATAATAATCTATTATACAATATATGATACATTCCTCTGATAATGTTCCGGAAAAAGACAACAGATGTTTATTCTCATATCTCCTCATACAAACCATCTTCAAACAAAACATTGCAATTTTGTCGGATGCATTACATATTGGTAGCAAAATTTCCATAATATTTGTCAACAAAGTTAAAAACAGATTCTGATTGTCTTGGTCGCATATGTTTAATGGTAATTTTCTTCTGAAATCATTGGTTTTTGGGGGGCACTTCGTGTGACATATTGTTGATATTGTTGGTTTTTGTCATCTGAAACTTTTCGGAATTGATTAAAATTGTCAATATTTTCTTGGATAAGACGAAGTTTCTCATCAAGAAAAATCATAAATAGGACAAGCAATTTTTTTTTTTTTATTTAATGAGATTATTCAAAAGTTGTACCATTTTTTCATAACCGTAATACATTTATCAATGAAATTGTATACTCTGAACTCTGTACTTACATGTATCATCATTAAATAAATTAGAGATTCAAGATTATATGAAACTCACCTACTGGTTAAACGATATGCCTATAAGAACGAGATAAATTATAATATATGCGTGACGTTCTTGTATTTTCATAATGAAAATGTGATCCTTTTAATGTAAAAAAGGAGGAATATAAAATAAGGGAAAATTGGTCGAAAAAATCATCTTGTAATTCTCTTTTAATCTACCTAAATTGTTTGCCTCAAGAGATTATAAATCTAAGCCCCCAATCTACTTCTCAACTATCTCAACGCATAATTCGAATACATTTTTTTTTGTCTCGCAAAGAAAGAACCATTAAATCTGTCAAAAGAAATATTCAGCCTTTAACCGAGATTTTCAATAAAGGTTTACTTTACGTCAACAAAAATAAACCACAAAATGTAAGGATGTATATACAAGCATTACCATATTTAATCGAAAATTTTATAAAAAAAGGAATCTTTTTTCCGTACTTCCCCATTTCTGCAATTCAAGAACATCGTTATTTCATTTTTAAGTTTCCTACAAGAACTCGGTTCCTTAAGATTGGTGAGAATTTAAAGGTACGGGAGTTTTGTTATATGGATTCATTCCATTCGTAACATCACATTCCCGCCAAACAAGGTGAAGGGAAAAAAATCTTTTTAACATTGAATTTATTTCCATAAAATACAATCTCGTCTTCAGTATATTACGAAAGGTTACATTTATCACTGCCACGGCGAAAATTTCAATATTTCTTTACATAATTTCAAACAATCCTCCTTATTGAGGATTTCAGATTTGGGTTTGAAGGGCCCACCCTACTTAATATTTTCTCTGTACCGTACACCTTGTTTGTAGGCATCGTTAACTCGCGCGTATCGAGTGTGTTGTTAGTATAGTTGGCTTTTTTTTGCGCCTCCTGTTTGTTATTCATATGTCAAAACATTGTGTCATTACCACTTTACATTCATCAGTCGTCAACCCATACCCGTATTACCCGTATTTTAAGGATATTGTTGAAAATACACCGAGTATTTTGCCTATTTCGGTCATATATTATAAAAACTTTCATATCGTATCGATCCCATTTACATTTTACTGAGAATCGTCCACAATATACACTGGAGTGGTGACATTTTCTTTTAAAGCTTAGGTTTCGGAAAGCTCTTAAGGAGAATAATGAATATTAAATCGAATATAGGATGAAATTTATTGAATATCTTAAGATAGAGTTTTCAAACTTTCTTACCAACCTACATTTTTTTTTTCGTCACGTTGCCATTATCCCCATTAAATATTTTTATAAATATGGGACAATATGGAATTTGAATTGGGATTAATGACGACGAATACTCAACACTTTCTTTAATTCAAACAAATATCTTGATAAATGGAAGTGTATAGGATTCGGATGAAGATATAAATCTGAAATCTTTACATTTCTACAAAGAAAGATTAATCCTATGTATAATTGCGTTATAATGAAACTAATTCGCAATTCCTTTATAAATAAGATTTAGGGTTGATGACCTCAAATCTGGGATATTTTTCATTTTAAATCTCTATGTAAAATAGACAGATAGACTGTCTAAAACCTCAAACTTTATAATAAACGACGACAGGGTTTACTTATCCTAATTCTTTTTCGTTTATAACCGATATTATTGATACATAATAGTGATGGAAGTGTGGTAAAATTAAGGGTAAATGGGACGTAAATTACAATTTTTTTGTCTAGTCGAACGACGGATTAATGCGAATAGGAAGGAGATAAGATGAGGAGATGGGCAATCCTCATTCGATTGGTTACAAACAAAATATGAAAATTCAGTTGAATTCGATCATTTTCTGAAAATAGGAAAATTAAACAAAGATATTAAATATAATGAAAAACATAAAGTTTGATTGCAATAAAACCAAGAATTCAGACAAATTTGGTAAAATTCTTAAAAATTTAAAAATATCGGAGATGGAAACAATTTCCGAATTTTTTGTAGAGACTAGGAAATTTACTGAAAATCAGGAAATTTCACAATAATTGGAAAATAGAAATAGATTTCTTTAAAATTGCATATAACTTCAAGAAACAATTTCAATATTTTACAAAAATGTAACAAATTTAACCAAAAAATCTTGCAGTAAAACTATTAGAAAATTTAATTAGAAGAATATGGATAAGTCTCAAGAAATATGGCATTTCTATATGGAATCAGATAGAGAAGTTTTAGATATAAAAATAAAGAAAAATTTAAATTATCTGAAATTTTATGAAAATGTTTTTAAAAGATTTGATATAATGATTTGTTGAATTAAATTGTATTCGCTTACTTACTAATTTTTTAAAAATTTAAGTTCAGGACGTGTGAGTAAGTAACCAATTATCTACTCTAAATCTCAAGAGTAAAATTTTGTTCACGAACTGAGTGAGAATCATTTCAATATTATTTATAATTTAATTTTTTACGATTAAATATAATTAATTTAATTAATAAATGGGAACATGAAGCGGTTAAATTGCATTTTTTTAAAAAAAATTGTCCGGACATTTATAACACCGTCCTTAGCACACTTACCATATACGCATTTTGCAGATACGACAAAACCCGTAAGAATTTTAGTCAAAAATGCACATATTGTAAAATTTTTAATTTTTAAATAACTTTTTAATAATTAATTAATTTTTTTGTGGCATAATTAAGGTATTATTTTAGCCCTAAGATTCATAAAAAAGCAAAAACTCAAAATGTCGTATACGGTAAGTGTGCTAAGGACGGCAGTATAATATTCAGTGTAGTCTGCCTTTTTTGATTTTCCTATGAACTATATTTTTACTAAAATATTTTTTACTGTAATTTTTACTGGAACCGAATTATTTAACAAGAAACATCTTTCCCAAATAAACAATACACATTGCGATGCATCTGCAATCTTCACAAATATTTGTTCTGGCTTGTTCATTGCATTGCAATTACCTAACATATCATACTTTAGATTAGTCATATATGACTACTATATATAAGATTAAACTACTTTTAGATAAGATTACTACTAGGTACATAGGAATAGGCTTCTTCTTGTTAGATTCATAAAATTAAAAACGGATTTGGATGCATTAAAAGTCAAAAAATTAGTTAGGGAATTAAAAATTTAGAAATAGTCATTAATATCAATCATCGGAAATGTCCGAGAAAGTGGTCAAAAATGCCGAGAGAATTTCTAAAATTATTGGGGGAGGAAATTGTAGGGTAACAATTTGAATTTATTATCGGCACTTGTCTAAATTTATTTAATTTTACATATATTTTCCGATATTTACGCAAACATACCCTGAACGGAAAATTTCAAATAAGTCATCTCCTAAACAGATCCGAATTGAAATCTTGAAATTGGAATTTTTTTTAGAAATTAAAAAAAATTTTTTGAAAAATTGCGATTTAATTATTTTACCCCAATGTCAAGGTCCGGCCAAAATTAGAAGTTAATTATTTTGAAATTTTGAACAAAAAAAATGTCTGTATTATTGATTTGGGTACCATACGGCTTCTTTAGAATTTCCCGTCCCAAAGAAAATGTTTGGACAATTTTGTATTTCGTTAATGTTCTCTAGAAATTATAGGATTTCTTAAAATTTGATGTTTGGAAATATTTTAAAAATATAATTTGTTAGATAGCCCCTTAAGGTTTTTATGTCAATAAATCGAGTAATTCACCCCCTAGATATAGATCGGATTTAAAATTTTTCGAGAAATTATAAATATTTTTTGGAGAAAAAACAATTAAATTGTTTCGCCCCCATTTAAACCCCCGCCAAAATTAGAGAATTGATTTGATCGAAATTTTGAGAAATTATTTTCTTCATTATATATTAAGGAACCATTCTGTATCATGACTTTTTCTCGGTCTCAAAAGAAAATATATCGAAAATCCCATATTCCTTCAAAACGATTTAGAATTGAATGAATCTCTAGAATTTATTGGATATTAAAATATTAACCAATTTTCCTGTCCTTAAAATCATGGGATTTTTATGGAAAAGTTGGTTATAATGATTTTCTCACTGTACCCTTTAGGTTTAATTTTACATATCCAGAATTTCCGATTCCATAAGAAAATCTTTCGGAAATTTAAGTTTTTGACGAAATACCAGAAACATCTTATCATTTCTGGCAAAAATCTTAGAATTTTATTTTTCAAAAAAATTCCTTATTAAAATCTCTTCGTCAAATGTTTTGTAGTAATTTGCCATCATTAGATTAAAACATTTTTAAAAACAAATTTCTCTTAGAAATTCTTAGAAAAATCTTGGACAAAATGTGAGGTGGAACAGTTTCCGAGAAAAGGTGAAATTTCGAGAAATTTTGTTCCAAGGTCAATAAATCTAATTACCCTGCATTATTCCTAAGGGATAGATGAATAAAATCGGATAAGAAAATGGTTCGGAAAAATTAACCCTTCTATTTTTTTCGAAGGGTTTATTACCCGATAAATTATAAAAACTACCGGGACGGACAGAAACACCCATCGGGGATTCATTTGTCCAAAATTCTAAGAAATTAATTTGTTCATATGAGAATAATTTGGCATCATTACATTTTCCCTGTGGGAAAGAAAATTGATTTTTAAAAGTAAAAAATTAAGTTGAAAAATTTGAGCTTTCGTTGCGCTTTTAATAGTTTGGATAAGCTTTCTGCAAAAATTTCATATTTCATTTAAAATTCAATGAATCGGATAAAAGTTATATAAAATGACGTTTTAATTTTAATCTTTTAATGAGCTTTCGTGTATGTTAAGGCCTTTTTTTGGAAAAAGTTTGTATTTTGTTAAAAAATCGTTATCCGGATAAAAAATCAATTTTCGAACGAAAAAAATGTTTTTCAAAACTTAGAGCTTTCGTTGCGCTTTTAATAATTTGGATAAGTTATCCGCGATAATTCTATATTTCATTTCAATTTAATGAATCGGATAAAAATTCGTTTCCAAATTATATAAAATTATATTTTTTTTCTAAGCTTTTAATGAGCTAACGAGTATTTTAAAGCTTTAGTTTGGAGAAATTTTGAATTTTTTTCAAGAATCGTTATATGGATAGAAACAAGATTTTTAAACGTAAAAATTATGTTCGAAACTTAGAGCTTTCGTTGTGCATTTAATTGTTTGGATAAGTAGAATTCAAAGTTTCATTTAAATTTAATAAATCGAATAAAAATTCGATAGCAACAACGGGTGTCAAAAACAGACAAATTGCCTAGAATAAGGAATCATACAAACTTTATTAATTTTCCAGGAGAATAAATAGATTTTTCATACAATAATCGATTTGCTGGTAATTTCAATTCTAGACCATTCTGAAGGAATACTGAGTTTTTCAAAAATTTTCTTACCACGCAGAAAATTTAATGATGGAGAATTATTCGTAAATAAATAATGAACAAATCAATTTCTTAAAATGTTCAATAATTCAACCCCCCATATTTTTGGCGGGGGTTAAGATGGGACGTACATATTAAAATATCAAGAAAAATGTTTATAATCTCCTGGAAAATTTAAAATTTAAGATTTTCCTGTTAAAACTCATTGTTATTATTTCTCATCTCATTTCTCAATATTTAAAAATAAAAATCCCCTTAATTTAGGTGGGCGTTCTATGGGCGTAATTTCTGAATTGTCACTTTTCAGAAAAACTTCTATAATTTCCTTTAATGTTTAAAATTTGAATAGTTTAATTAGGATTGATTTAGACGTTAGAGCAAATCTTATGGAGATTTTTAATAAGATATATTTTTAAAATTACGTCGAAAATCACATCCTCGAAATCGAACAATGAATTTTGAATTATTTCCAAGCACATTTTGAAAGTGCGCAAAGTAATTTATTTATTAAATGTAAAAATGCAGAATATAATATAAATATAATAATTAATTAATTTAAGTAAATATATTTTATAATTAATTTAATTTTATATTGATTATTAATTATTGATGTTGCATGTGCATCAGTGAACGAGCCCAAATAGAATTGTATAAATTGTATATGGATATTAATTCGAATTAATCCATGACTTGAATAAACATCATTGTCATCGAGTAGATGGACTTATAAATCTGAAAGTAAAAATTGAAATAAAACATTGGTCCTTTTAATTAATAAGTAAATCACCGATAATGCAGTTTCCATATTTAATGGTACAATCCCACCAATCTTTATAACCGATGGATGCCTTGCTCTCATCATCATTATGAGCAATAATTTCTGTTCCGAGTTCCTTAACAAGTACCATTTACATTGATATAAGGAATCTGCTAATTTATTTGCCTGGTGGAGATATTTTAAGGGAATTAAAAGAAAAAATGGCGAATATGAAATAAAATAGATGTACTGAATAATCACTTAATGTTCCAATCATACAGAACATTGTTAATTGACCGATGGATAAGATAATTAGGCAATATGCACTTGGCCAGGATAGCTAGTGAATAAAGATTTAAGAGAAGTTATAAATTGGAAGTAGATTGGTATACTGACCAACAACATTGATATAATGAAGCCCACTATAGTACAGGAGGAAGTCACTATTTGTCCCGATACCGTGAGAGAATGGGCATCATTAATATTCTCCACATACCTGAAATAAAAATGTATTAAATACTGAGAACGAAATATTATTAAAAATCAACTTCGATAACTCCTTATGCAATAAAATGATGTTTCTTAATTGCATTTTTATCTCAATATCATTTCGATCCTTCGGATGAGCTACCAATAATTCATCCATTCGATTCAAAGCGTTACAAATTAGTTCACCCATCGCCATAGACAATATTGTGTAATTGATGAAACCAAAATCAATAACAAATGATCCAATTGAAAATAATGCAATTGATATTAAATTCAATATCAATGTTGAGAAATATCCTACATGTGTATCAATATCTAATCCGAAATACTTGATCGGGAGGGGTGTTGGTCGCATCACATTTTCAAATCGATAATCAATATATGGTTGAATGAACATCACTATAAATCCTGCTCCCATAAAAAGTAGTCCAATTAATTTACACAACTTGAAACTAATTTCCGTATATTTCCTTAGAACAATTTTATTTTCTGATTCAATGGTGTTCGCATTATAAACATGATTCGCAAATTCAACCAAATCCACAAATTTTTGTTGATTCATCAAAGTGCCAATGCACTTAAACATGGTCTTTTTGTAAAAAGAAACAAGAATAGTTATTTATGTATTAGACCCATTAGGTCTAATTTAGATACCTGCAAAGTTATACCAAACATGCAGCCACATTTCAAGCAGGTGGCGTAATCTTGAGTAGCTAAATTGTACCAAGTGTTGAATGTATGTTGTACGGCCATAAATAAAGTGAAAATGCTTACAGCATTTATTTTAAAATTTGGATCGAATATATTAAACCCCACGAATATGCTTAATTTGGATTGCAAGTTAAAGATTAAATGTAACTTATCAATTGGCTCATTTAGATTCGATTTCTTAGCCCTCGTCTTAGCCATTTTATTTTATTTATTAAACTTCTGCTAATGGTCAAGTAATACTGAACTATATTCAGGAAACTTGATATTATGTGAAGACTTTCCTTCCTATTGCCATAAATAAATTTAAAAATAGTTGAAGGAACTTGGAATATATCTTAAAATAAGATCCAGTCCCATTTCAAAATTTACTTTTGGAATAATATTTTTCCAATTTTCGATTCTTAATGAATATTCAACGATTCAAAATGATGAAAATTTGACCAGAAAATTCGTCGAATTTATAAATTAATAGGACGCGAACTTAAAATGGATTATTCATTTACAAATCATAGTATAACTTTAGTCATCTAATATTATTTTATACTACGTCCCGATGTAGGTTCGCAAATTAAATTGAAAAAAAAAAAAAATTATATGTTTCGCATTTTATTACATGAATACACACATTACATTACATTACACAACATTACATTGTATTTAATAAATATTCTACCGATAACCCATCACATTTCCCTCATTCCTTAACTTATCAATTATTTTCAATGTAACCTACTTCTAATCAGTGGCGTGCGGTCAACATCTCCATAAGATGTGCGGAATTTCATGAACTCTTAACAAAATATTGCAACCTTTATTCAACAGAACATTTACTCATTGCTTACTAGAGTGTATGCCGAATATTTTCTTCAGCCGGATGTCGATATTTATCTAACAATAAGAAAAATCAAGAATTCGATAAGGCTCGCACCGATATTTTTGAATATCGGACATCCCGACATTTGATCCGGATTTCTCGATACTTTTCTTCGGATCAAAAAAATGTAATGATGCAGGATGTTTATAAATTAGTTGAGGAAAAATACAAAAATATCAAAACTAAACTTTTCGTACAAAAGCTCTACAAAACTTTTAAAGCTCCCAGAAAGATTTATTTTCCGAACATTATTTTTACGTTTTAAAATGTGTTTTTTGTATCCAGATAACGAGCCTTTTAACGAAGTTTCAATTTTTCCCAAAAAAAAAATTCAGAAATCTCGAAAGCTCATTGAAAGCTTGTAATTAAAATGTTACTTTATTAAATTTGGAATTGAATGATTATTTGATTTATTAAATTTAAATGAGATATGGAATTTTCGCAGAAAGCTTATGCAAACTTTTAAAAGCGCAACGAAAGCTCTGAGTTTCGAACTTTATTTTTAACTTTTTAAAATTTATTTTATATCCAGATAAAGAACTTTTAATAAAATATGCAAGATAAAGCTTTAAATCCTTTAAAGCTCATTGAAAGCTTAAAAATAAAATGTCATTTCAAATAATTTGGATTCGAATTGTTATCCGATTTATTAAATTTAAATGAAATGTGAAGTTTTCGCAATAATCTTATGCCAACTAATATTAAAAGCTTTCAGTTTCGAACTTTATTTTTTTACGTCTTAAAATCTATTTTCTATCTAGATTTTCGTCTTTTTTCAAAATTTCCTAAAATAATTTCTTCAAAAATGTCGAAAGCCTCAAGCCTGGAAATAATACCTCATTTTTGCCTAATAATTGACCTCAAAGTACAGATGTCCATATAGCGGGCAAATTCTTGAAGTAAAATGACGTCGATTTGCCTAAATATATTCAATAAGAAGATGTGTTTGTGTAGGTCATCAATTATGTAGGGAGATCCTTACAGATGGGAAACTCCACCCCCGATTTTACTTGGGTGGTTTCTAGAAATTTCATAGATTTATAATTTTTAGAAAATTATGAAACTATTTTAAATTAATAAATTCTAAATAAAATTAACTATTCCTTAAAACCATTTGTAATTAATTTTAAATATTTCTTAAGACTTATTGATGGTGCGAAAAGTGATTTATTTATTGAATTTAATAAACAAATATAATAATTAAATAATTAATTTAAGTAAATTGATCTAAGCTAATATCATCATTATATTGAATTTATTCTAAGTGCTAAGTGAAAATGATTAAATTCCTTGATTCAGATTAACCCATGAATTGAATAAACATCATTGTAATCGAGTAGACGGACTTATAAATCTGAAATGAAATTTAAATGAAATTTTGATCCTTTCAATCACCAAGTAAATTACCGATAATGCAGTTTCCATATTCAATGGTATAATTCCACCAATCATTATAAGCGATGGATATCTTGCCCTAATCATCATTATAAGCAATGTTTTTTGTTCCGAGTTCCTTAGCAAGTACCATTTACATTGATACAAGGAATCTTCCAATTGCTTTGACTACGGAATAGATTTCTAGGAAATTAAGAATTGTCTTATTATTGAATATATATTGGCGTACTGAATACTCAATTAATGTTCCAACAATACAGTACAATGTAAATTGATAAGTAAATGTCAGAATTAGGCAATATGCACTTGGCCAAGATAGCTAGTGATTAAATAATTAACTAGATAATATTGAAATGTTATATAAGTTAGAAGTAGGAAGAAGTAGGAACTGACCAACAATGCTGTTAAAATGAATGCAACTAAAGAGATGGATGCACTCACCACTTGTCCAAATACGATAAGAAAATGTGCATCATTTATATTCTGAACATAACTGAAATGGAAAGGTATTATGCATTAAGGAATATAATTTTAGTTAAGAAATCAACCTCGATAACTCCTTATGCATCAAAATGATATTCCTTAATTTTCTTTTTATCTCAATATAATTTCGATTCTTCTGATCGACCACCAATAATTCATCCATTTGATTCAAAGCGTTACGCATTATTTCACCCATCGCAATTGTTATAATTATAAAATTGATGAATCCAAAATCAATAACAAAAGCTCCAATTATAAACCATAAACCCGATATTAAATTGATTATCCAAGTTGCAATATATCCTATAAATTGATCAGTATCGAACCCGATATATTTTATTGGAACAGGAGTTGGTCGCATCACACCTTCAAATTGATAATCGATATATGGTTGAACGAAGACCACCACCAATGCCGACACCACATAAAAAAATCCCATTAACTTAAATAATACGAAACTAATATCGGTATATTTCTTTAAAACAATTTTATTTGGTGATTCGATGAGATTCTCATTATAAACATGGTTCACAAACTGAACCATATTGGCAAATATTTTTTTATTTGTGAAAGTGCCAAATAATTTAAATGTGGTCTGAATATTCAAACCGATGAAGCAAGCACATTTTAACGAAAATTCGAAATCCTGTGTAGCGATAGTGTACCCAGTATTGATCACATGTTGCGCAGCCAGAATTATGGAGAAAATCGTCAGACCAGTTATTTTAAAATTTAAATCGAATATATTGTACCCGATAAAATTCAAGAATTTCGATTGCCACTTAAAGATTACACGTAACTTATCAATCGGCTCAGTTAGATCTGTTTTTTGGGTCCTCGATTTACCCATTTTTACTTCATAAAACTTCTGCTAATATTCAAGTAATACTGACGCATATTCAGGAAAGTTTGATAAAATATAAAAACTTCCCCACTATCATATATCAAATGTAAAATAGATGAAGAAACCTTTAGTATATATTTAAATTGAGATCACGTCCCTTTTCCCAAACCTTCCTTTCAAATTAATGGGACGCGATCATTAAATTGATTTATTGTTGATAATCTACCATTGATTTATATATGATCCAAGGAAAATAGATTTACATTTTGCGTATATTATTATACAGCAATTCCATACGGAAGTTACAACCTCTGGTCCCGACCCCTTTCGATATTGATGCAAGTCTCAGAATTTATTAATTAGTTCCAACGCTGATACCTCCTAATTCGTGTTTCGTTTTTGGGTCCAAATGGATTTTGGTAAGAAAAAAATTCTGGGTAAGAGAGGTAAGAGAGAATACAATTTTTGAGAAAAATTTTTTTTGGGTAACTCTGTAACACTGCACCGACATTTATTTTCGGTATGGAGTACATTCCTCTTTATATTCGGTATAGCAATTCTAAACGCTGGCAAGCCATACGTCCAACCAACTTCCGTTTCATCAATTTTTGGCTTCTCCGCAAAGAAGTTTCACTTCAAAAATCGGGTTTTTCAGATTTTTCAATTTTTCACCCCTTTTCACCCCCTTCTCTTAAAACTATTAAATTTAAAGTTGATTTTGAAAATTTGGATTCATAAACCTCTCCAAAACCATTAAAGCTCAAGGAAAGCTTTAAGTTACGAAAATATTGGAAATAACGTGCGTTGTGAAATGTACTTTCTATCAAAATAACGATCTCTTATCGATATTTTAAGTTTTCCCAAATAAAAATCGTCGATAGTTTAGAACCCTGTTTACCACGCCATATACCCATTTTACCCAAATTGCTATATGTTACACACAAAAAAAAGCTTCGTTGGTAATCACTGGTTTAGAAGATAGAGAGATAGAAAGCTCTTTGAAAGCTTAAAATTAAAAGTTGATTTTATAAAATTTGGAATGAAATTTTAAGCCCATTAAATATGAATGAAATTTGATATTTTCACAAAAGCTCCCCCAAACAGTTAAAGCTCAAGGAAAGCTTTAGTTTTGCGAAAATAATTGTATACGTTTTGAATCGCATTTTGTATCTAGATTGCATCCCTGTATGGAAATTTAAAATTTTCGCAAAAAAAAACCTGAAAAATCAAGAAAGCTCTTTGAAAGCTTAAAGTTAAAAGTTGATTTTATAAAATTTTAATTGAAATTTTAATCCGATTCATTAAATATAAATGAAATTTAAAATGTATACAAAAGCTTTCCCAAACCATTATAACCTCGTGGAAAGCTTTAAATTGTGATAAGAATAGCTCCCATTGATCCCATAAATATTTCAACTTTTTGTCTCGAGCCGTTCAAAATTTAAATGGGGTGAAGGTGGTTTGAAACACCCTGTATAATTGTGTGATCAATAAATTCGTTACAAAATTAGTTAATTTTCTATTAATTTAGATTTTTAGAATCAAATTAGTTTAAAACCTAAAATTCGGCAAAAGTTATGTTTTCTTCAAACCCCTCTAAGTGAATATTACATTAGGAAATCGAAAGAGAGAGAAAAAAATGTCTCTCTGTGGGAGGAGGTAAAAAATTGAGAAACTGAAAAAATACGATTTTTTTAAAGCATTTTTTTTACAATTTTTTTTTAAAACCCTAACAAATTCTGAAATTTTTATTGATATCGAAAAGGGTCGGGACAGAAATCACCCTTTCTTTGGCAACTTTCGTATGGAATTGCTATACAAACTGGTAATTCACTTATGCAATTATATTGTTATGAAATAGTTTTAAAAATATTGCAATGAATATTAATAAATAATAAGAAGAGAAAATTCGATTAATAATATAGATGAAAAAAATAATTATTAGGTAGGATTTACAAAGGAATTTATACTAACGCTTTTCTCTCTAAATTACATGTTTCAATAATAATAGAATGAAACGGGTAGATGGTGATATGTTATATTTAGAGAAGAGGTGCCCCCTTGCCCAGTGCTTAGCACCACAGCACTTTTGCACCTATATGAATATTCAAGAATTTAACGCAAGAAGATCATAAAAATATATTAAATGTATGTGGAAATTTCTTTTAGTATCTTGAAATTGAATAATTTACATCTAAATTGGAAGAGAATGGGAAAAATTATAACAATAAATCCGAGGTAATGAGAAATCGACTTGTAAAAAAATCAATTAAATTTCAATCGATTTTTGTTCAAAATTTTTTTAAGAATTACTAAACTGTAGTAAAATAATGTAGATATCCAAGGGATTTTAGAAATGCTGAACGAGTGGATTTTTTATTTTTTTATTAATACGTAGGTATAATTTAAGATAGTTTATAAGAATTTATGTAAAATTATAATTATTGAATAAAATTATTAAAATCATTTTATTTATTATTGGTTTTACTTTTGAATAAAATGTTCTTTAAGGCATCAATCATCCAGAGTGAAGACCCTGTTTCTCGCTGCTTTTTGAGAATTTGTTCAGCCCGAAATCGTCGTTAATTGCTGAAGTACACGACTAAATTATGCAACAAACTATCAAAGTGGTCTAAATTTTGACCCAAAGTATGTTTCGTGTGTTTCTTGTATGAATTAGTAGGTTTGGTTTCAGTTTTTTGGCTGTCCTGAAAAATTCACTTTTTAAGTTTAGGTACACTTCAAAACTATAAAAGGTGTCAACATGATTTTCTTGTTTTAAAGGTGGTTCGTATCAATACCTACCGGAATGGATGAGATTATTCCCATATGTTAAGTGGCCAGGTTTCAGAAATGTAAGAAACTCGTGAAATTTTCTTGTTTCTTTTTCATGTTATAATTCTGAATCCAATTAAAAACTTTTTAATTCCTAAACCATAAATGCTTATTTTGAAGGTAAGAGCATGTGGGCAAAATTTCAGAGAATTCGGCCCAATAGTTTTCTAGAAAATTGTACCCAAATATCAGGTTTTTTCTATGCAAAAACACCCTTAAGGATAAAAAAGCATATTTTCTCTAATTTTTTTCCATTTATATAATTTGAAAATTTAGCTGTTGTGGCCTAGTTTTACAAAACTCTGTTTTTGAAGTCGATATAGACACGATTTCTCAAAAACTAATGCTAAATCGATATTCTTAAAATTTTGAATATTTCTTCTAGATAGGATTGTCTAGTGATCGAACGAAGGCTTTTCTTTCAACACAACTTATGTTACGAGGCAATACGTGGTGTAGATTTTGCCGAAAATTGTACTTTTTGCATACAACTCCTCCAAAAATTTCAATTTTTTTTTAAATTCTTCGTTCAATCACGAAAGTGATCAATTTATGCTTAGAAGCTTTATATTGTTTATATGCTCTACCTTGACCCAGACGGCAAAGTCGCAAGCTTTTGGAAGATTATGGGTTCAATCCCTCGTGGGGACCAATTATTATCTTAACCAACAATAATTTTCGATCACCTCAAATGTCGAATACTAACCGCGTGATATCGAGTGGTCACGTAAAGGTTGAAAAACCAATGGCGGTCCTACGTACTATGCATTAGTATAATACGTAAGACTCCTGTATATGGGAGTAAGCAAACAACATATACAGTATACAACCGTTGTCAATTAGCTTAAAATGGTTAATAACAGGTTTAGACCAACCAACTAATATAACCTTCAACTAGATAAGGGATATGATCGCACTGCTACCAACTAGCATTATAGAAATTTGACAAACAGATGAAAAATAGTAGTATTAAGCCTTCGAGAGACCGTGATCGGTTGTCACGCCAGCGTCAGCCAGGCAATCGTCAAAGTTCTTCAAAAACCTGTTTAAAATAAAGTTAATCATACATAAATACATAAATAGTATAAGCCACTATAATATAGAACATTGTGTTTCGGTATTAATAATTCAACAAAAATAGGCTGATAAAGCCGAGAAAGAATGATTGATAAAGGTATAGGAATAGGTTCTGTGGTGGAATATATTACTTAACACACAAGACCGGCAATTTTGAGATATAGGTGAAAATCCTATCGGAACTTTGTGATTTCCTACATTTTTTCCAATGACGGATGACATGTTATCAATAAAAAAACTCAATGTGTGTTTAATAATATGTTTGGTTCAGGTAGCGGCGAACCCCGGACCGGTATGTTTCATTAATAGAAAAAAAAACCACCCGGGACGTTACCAATCGTCAGAGTTCTTCAAAAACCAGTTTAAAATCAATATTTATATTTGAAAAATTCGTAAAAATTTGAAAATTGTACACTCCTTCGTTGTCATTCGTGAGCGATACGTTCCAAAAAATCTGCGAATTTACCATTCAGGTTTGAAATTGTCTATAAATTCGGGAGACATTTTGGAAATGGAAACTTTAAATATTGTAGAATTTAATCGAGAAATCGAAATCTATGGAAAACCGCAAAATACGACAAGATGAAAATTTGTTAAAAATATCGAAATTTTTTTAAAATTGGAAAATTTCATGAAAATTAGCTAACTTATGCAAATGCAGATTTTCACAAAATCTTTTTACCAAATTCCATGTCATTTTCCAATTCCCAGTAAATCGTCTATTTTATTAATTTTTCTGAATCTGTTTTCTTAATCTAATTCTCAATCTTGGATTTAGAAAACTATTTTCAATAACAATTTTATTTTTGCTTGGTATATTAAGAGAGTATTATGCGGAATTTTATGGTATTTCTGGTTGGTATTCGTGTTCAATAAAGTTCCATTAAGAACATAAACAGGAGCAGTTACACTTTTCTTCCTTGTTACCAGTCAACTTCTTGTACCGAACTGGTCAGCTACCATTCGAATCAGTAAATCTGTCGTACATTCTTTTAAATACCTTCGAACAGCTGCAACTAGATGACATTCTATTGGAAAAAAGGAGTAATCTAAATGATAGATATATGTCGCATGTAATAATCTCTTGTTATTTTAGTTTGTTAAAATCGATACCAATCATAAATAATTGTTTAAATGACAGCAAGAATCCATTCGAAATCAGTAGATCTAACTCTTCTTATGAAAGAGTATCTAAAAAACATGGTATAACTACTAAAATAAAATTTATTATCATATGCATAATCAATTCTCAGAATAATGAACCCTCTGGTTCAACATTCCAATAAACAATTCCGTAAATGGACTAAGTCATGTTACTGACCCTTTAAATTTACTAATTCTAGTACAAGTAGTTATATCGTATTGAATTTCAATTCGCAAAGATATGAAATAATGTAAATCAATAATATAAGTAGGTTTATGATTTTCCATATCATTTTTTTGTGGTAGATAAATTGAATTGACCATTTCTAGGAATATTGAAAAAATTATTGAAAATAACTAAATTATGTCCTGTCTGATTAACCCAAATATTTATTTAAAAAATTTGAGTTGGTTTTTTATTCATAAGATTTTACATATTAAAATTCTCTGCCCTAGACACATTTTATCATCAAGAACATGCCTAGCATGCGTAAGGGGGTTTCTCTTTAGATGGTTTCGGTTTCAGAAAAAAAAAATTGGGTTAACAATTTATCGGGCAGAATAATAATACTATCTGTATACTACAACAAACCTAAATTTATGATAATTTTTTCTCAATATTTTTCAAAAATAAATATGAACAAGTAATCCTATACTCTACTATATTTTGACTAGGAATATCAATTTGGGGTAGATAGAGATTTATTTTTGCTTCCAAGGTGATTTAATAGTTGTTTTATGAAGTCTTGATGCTAGATATTGCTATTATAACAGTATGATTTATAAAATTTAAATTATCCGGAAGAAGTTTAGTAAAATATATTTCGTAGTTCTGGCAAGACGGATAGCTAAGATTAACATTTGGTAGAATTTAGAAATCAGTCTTGATAAATATTATTATTCAAAAACATAAATATTTTCGGATGATTCGATAGCACAAAGGGTTTGTTAACCTTCCTGAAAACTGAGAGATAAAATATAGGGTTAGAATGTAGAATGTACTGAACTATAATAGGTATATACACGTATATGGTACAAAGAAACTCTTAACCATCATACAGAAAATCACATATTTCAGCCACATTCATGAATTTCTTTTCTTATTTTCTTTTTTTTTCTTTTTTTTTTAAACTTTGCGAATCCACAATATTAAACTAAAACGTGTCTATCATATTTGACTTGTATACTCAGTCTCTTAGGATTCCAAAGTCTGTGGAATTTTTCATTCGTATGTGATTTATCTGTTACTGAGGAATTTTCTTTTATAATATATTTCACAATGATATACATCACATATAATTTGATTCATAATTTGGGGTTCTTTTCTTATTCTTAAAGATAATCCGTTTACTTAAACAAGAGGTGTGTATTGATTTCAAATGGATACTCAATTCTACTTGGTATATGTCCTTTACATATTGGAACAACTATTTTGAAATAGTTTTTATTTATGATTATTGATTAATAAATCAATAAAAAATTGTGTGCAAGAAGATATCAATTGAATACTAATATTTTGATTACATCGTAAGTAAAACGATTTAGCTTCTCATTGAAAATTTCTTCCATATGGTTGAAAGTCCTCATGAAGATTTACTTAATTTAAGTCGCTAATATTAGATGTAGTTCGAAAATTTATATTTTAAAATTTTAGTGCAACAACACTGTGGAGCTAGGTTAAAAATTTGTTTTGCACGACATCTACCCTTTAAATAAATTTAACACATTGGTGTGCAGTCTAAAGCGCGAAAGGTGCAGAGAGCATCTGAAATCTGGACAAAATCTTAACCAATTCTTATTGCTTTGAAATTTATTATCCCACCTAATAATTTATTTGTGAAATTGAAGATTTTCTGAAAAAACTTTAAGAAAGTTCTAAAAGCTAATCGAAAGCTTTAAATTAAAATATTATTTTAGTCACAGGATAGAGCCTAATTTTTATCCGAATAATTACATTTAAATGATATCCGAATTATATTTAATGATATCGATAAAAATTTCCATGAAAAATTAAAAGAAATTTTAACATTTCGATTTTAAATTTATACGTTTTAAATTGTATTTTCTCTATAATTTAACATCATTTAATTTTATTCATTTTCAAATCTCTTTTATATCCCCCCTATAAATAAATTTAAATAAAATCGAAAAGTTGTTTTAAAAAGCTCCGTGCAAAATTAAAATCTCTAGAAAGCTTTAATGAATTGAATAAGGTTGAATTGTAGGCAAATTATAATAAAGGCATTCATTATCCTTGTTTGCTCTTTCTTTGATAAATTCAGATATCGAACTGAAATTTAGCATGCTTTCAATACAGTTTTCGAGATTTTTGAAGTATGTTTTCAGGGCAAATTTAAAATTTCGTGAAAGGACCGATATCTGGGATATCTGGAAAGAAATTATTATATTTAAAAACGTAAAAAATTAAAGAAGTGAAATTGAACAGCAGTTTATTTTGTTTAATGAAATATATACATATATATAGAATGGAGAAACGAAGTATCTGTTATATTTATCATAACTAAACAGAACGCCTCCATTCTATAACAGGCGCGTTTGCCAAAAGAATAGATTCTAGTTTAGTCGTAGTGCTCTGGCTTTTTCATACATTGTGATGTTGAATAGCTGATTGTTATCTTACTATAGGAGATTGCCTATGGGCTTTCTCCAACGAATCATTATGAAACGCACGAAACGCATTTGGCGCCTCGTATTGCTTTAATGATTAACGACTAATATATTTGGTTACGATTAGATAAAACCATGTTCAGAGAATTGCGTTATATACTCATCTCAGAATACACGTAGAAATCTATTCATTTGGTAAATGCGCCTGATGTAGATTGAAGACGTTCTGTTTAGTTATGATATAACAGATAGTCCGTTTCTCCATTCTATATATATATTTCAGTAAAAAATTAAATTTGAAACTTAAAGCTTTCTCTGAGCTTACAGTGGGAAAGTTTTTAGCGAAAATTTTATATTTTATCTAAATTTTATGATTCGAATAAAATTTGGATTCCAAATTATACAAAATTACATTTTAGTTTTAAGCTTTCAATAAGATTTCGAGATCTCTAAAATCTGAAGAAGATTTTTGGAAAAAACTGAAATTTCGTTAATGGGCTGTTACGTAGATAGAAAATAGATTTTTAAACGTAGTAAGAAAATAAGTTCGAAACTTAGAGCTTTTATTTCGCTCTTAATAGTTTGGATAAGCTTTCTGCGTAAATTCCATAATTCATTTAAATTAGATTTAATTTAATTTAATTTAAATAAAATTCGATTCCAAATTATATAAAAACACATTTGAATCTTAATCTTTTAGTGAGTTCTTTGAGCTTTCATTTGGGAAAATTTGAAGTTTCGTTAAAGGATCGTTACTCCGATAAAAAATGGATTGTAAGCCATAACAAATAATTCGGTTCGGAAAATAAAGTTTTTTGGGATCTTTTAAGTTGTTGTAAAGCTTTTGTAAGAAAAGTTTAGTTTTGAAATTTTTGTTTTTTTCCTCAATTAATTTTTAAACTTCCTGCGCCATTACATTTGGATCCCAAGAAAATCGGGAAATTCGGATCAATCAGTCGCGATGTCCGATATTCAAATTTCTCGGTGCAAATTTTTTATATTTCGTAGATAAATTTCAACTTTTCCGAAATGTTATAAATCTTTAAAGAATATCTTTATCAAATTTCAGAAATATAACTTAAGAAATGATGGAGTTATGACTTAGATTTAGAAATAATGAATTTTTTTGGTAAATTAATAATTAATAATTTAATTACTCGGAAGTTTCTTAGAACAAGTTTTATAATCCGTTTCCCGACATTTGCCAGCCCAAGCCAGCCATTACCGCGACATTTGCCAGCCCTAGCCAGCCATTTCCGCGACATTTTCCAGCCCTAAAGGGTAAAGATATTCTAGAAGGATAACCAATTTGTCTGCAATAAAGGTTATAAAACTTTTTCTAAGAAACTTTGGAGTAATTAAATTCTGAAGTTGAGCGAGGCAAATTTACTATTAAAAAAATTCATTATTTCTAAATCTAAGTCTAAATGCAGAAATTCCTGATTTCCTGCTATTCATTAATTTGAAATCGACTACAAATAAAAATTTTTTTTCTCAATGAAATTGATTTTTAGCTGATATTTCATATGAACATTATTTTTTTTATTTTATAGGAAATATACTTGTAAATATCCTTTGGAAAGTCAAATTTTCCGATATTATCCAAATAGAAGTCGATATGAATGTGGGAATATCATTTCTTAATGGGACAAGCTTAAGACAAATTTACTTACACACCTATTATTTACTATTATGGTTTACACCAGGGTGCACCACTCCTAACACATAGGAAGTTTTCATCCCCCCCCCCCCCCTTCCCGTTAAAAATGAAATTAATTAAAATTAACATGGGATTTAGGGAAAACGGGAAGAAGATCATAAAAATAAATCATTAATAATTTAATAGCTTTTTCATTGTAGAATTTGTGGAACAATAGTTTATCAACCTTGAAAAATAAAACTATTATACGAATAGAAAACTATTATACGAATTTAACGAGAATATAGAAAATATAAAATAGTTTGTAAAATTATTTTTTTTTGTTGTTCCATTTTATGGCTTAAAGAACAATGGCAAAGCAAAATAAAAACCATGAACAATTTTTATTTTTGCTTAAGAATCGCTTCCGAGATATTCTTAAAAACACGTTTTTTGGAACTTTTTTCAGTTACTTGCTCATATTTCTATCAATTTTTATACGACTTTGTATATCATATTTTTATCTTAAATTGTATATCGTTCGAAAGATAAGTTTGTCCTCTTTCCAACGATGTGTTTATGTAGATTTTATATTTAACAAATTTAAAGTAAAAGTTTTCTTAAAGAATTTGATCTTGCACCTCAAAATTTAAAAATATGGAAAAAATAAAAATTTGGAGGCAAACGAAGCAAATGAAATTTAGTGACTTTTAGAAAAGACACAAAAAATGAAAGGCCGGTAATTCTAGGAAATCTTAACCGATCGTGCAGTACCATTGGAAAGAGGGCAAAACCTTTACCTTTACCTTTCGAACGATATACAATCTATGCAAATTAGATTAAAATTTATGAAGATATTAGCAAATAACTGAAGAAAGCCCCAAAAAAACGTGTTTTTGGGGATATCTCAAAAACGATTCTTAAGAAAAAGAAATGGTTGGCTTATTTGGAATCAAACGATTAGAAAAAGTTCTATGAGAACATCTAAAGATCACATCTAAAGAAATTCTAGTTTTTAAGGGCTCTTGAATCGAAATGAATGACGCAAAAAGGTTCTCGAGGAGTAATATAATTTATCTCTTAGTTAATTTATTCTTTAGAATTACTTAAGTCAGTAGATAAGCTATTAGGAATCCCTTATCCCCATAAGAATAAAAATATAATGAAATAATTATAAAATTTAAACATTTCTATTTCACATTGGATAAATTAAATAATCAGAAGCTTGGTTCGTAAAGCGTTAATTTCTGTTTCCTGATTTGAATATTGAATATACTGATTTACATAAATTATACATATTGTATAAGGTCCTTGAAATATATCGTATAATATTATCATTATATGTAATACAAGAGGATAGCGTCTGTTTGTTTGTTCGAAGCTTTCACTTTTTTTATGAATATACCATTTAGATGATGTCCAAATTAATCAATAAAATGTGTTTGTAAATTTAGTAAAATTTAGAAGCGTTGAAGCATTTCAAGAATTATCAGAAGGAATTTCGAACAGAAATTTATTTGTTAACAAATAATTTATAAATTTCGGTAATTTTCCACATACAAGGAACCACGTTTGGGTTGAAATACTATAGGAAGCAGAAAGGACATTAATCCAATTATTATAATATTTCGTTAAAAATTATTTGGGAAAATCTGTGTGACACGAATAAATTTATGTTGATTTCTGGATTTATCCTTCCGATGAGATTTTTCATTTGGGGCCGTATCGAATGGTATAGGAAAATTACATGACAACTGATTGTTGTTTCGTGTTTGACATTTTTAAATTTAACATATCCTATATGATAAATAATATGATTCGTATAGATAATATAGGGCATATAGTTCTAGTGACCAAATAGAGAAATTGGATATAGATTTATCATATGTAAGACCAGCAACCTCATGCAATCAGTGCACCGATAATTCCCCAAAGATCCAAAAAAAAAAATCAAATATTCGTTTGATAAGATAAGTTCAAGTAATCTCAAACGACCAATAAATAACTAAGATAACCAATAAATTCTTGAATTTATCTAATTCACCTTTGATTTATTTTCATTAATTAACTTAAACATTTAATTCAAAATTGATGATTCATTTTTTTTTTATTTTAATCTAATTCGGCAACCGCTCGAATCCAATCCAGGTGAAATTGCGTCCGAACATATCCAGAATATCCATTAATGTCACATCGACTATCGATAACGGTTACCAAACCCACTAAAACCTGTTGTCCAAAATAGCGAGTTACAAAGCCGGAACCATGATCACCATAGCACAGAGTTTGATTGTACAATGAATCTTGTGCACAAAACGATTCTTCAGTGTATCGATTAAATTGTGCAGCACAGCGGGATGACTCAATTGATCGAATGAACGCTTCACGCAATAACGGACTCGGTTGACTACTTGTTGAGTTTATAGCACCAAAACCAACAATTTGTCCCTCCTCATTCGGTTGCGGTACGAGAGCAACTGTTGATGGTAGAGGTATTGGTGAAGCAAAACCTACGGAAAAATAAACGATACATTAAACAATACGAATCTGTATAATAAATGTTAACACGACTTACTAGTATTCAAACTATTTACTGGCAAGAAAATTATTGCAATATCGTTAATATAGAAATTACTCGATTGGCTACTGTTATAACCAGCATGTAATACAGCTGTCGATGTCGTGATATTGATTAAAGTTCGGAGATCAACACTACCATATCCCACCGTCCAATTACTAAATCTAGCAACCAAACGTCCAATAGTTAGAACATGTCGATTAGATATAAGAACTCCGCCACCAAAAGTGGTGCCTAATGTTCCATTACTCGTTATTGCTACAGCATATGGTGTAGGTGTTGCATTACCGCCATTCAATATCCGTTCGTTTATTGTAAAACTAACCTAAATTCCCAAAAACTATTTAGTTACAAAAATTGAAGTTTAATCTAATTAATAACTTACAGTTACACTCAATAATACCGCTAAAACACATATATAAATAATGCAACGTTTCATATTAATTTTCATAAAAGTCAAGATCACTCTACCTTACAGTCTATGTCTTTTCGCGGTATCTAATTTACTAAATTCGATTAATACTAATTTTTATTTGCGGTGATTTTATTTATTATTCAAAAATCAACACGGGCGATGATAAGATAAACGATTTTCAATTGAAAATAAACTTTCTATTTTTATTGAACATTAAGTAGTTAATCAAGTAATATATTGGACTACTGGTTAATGGGCATACTTATTTTATAAATAACATAACAATACTTTATCATTTTATGACTGTACTTAAGCACTTAAGCCTCCCCAATTTATTAGTCTTTTTCTTCGAATATATATATAAGCTTCTCCACTTGCTCGTGTGATTTATTGGTTTTTGCCGGCAAAAAGGCACACCGGTTATCCGAAATTTATTTTGGGGATTTTCCGATGGAGTAAATCAAAACAAGCTACCAAAGATAATCCTTTAAAATTATAATGCAAATGTGTTAATAAAATTTAACATACTCATTACTTTTAATCCTTTTTCTATTTTTATATTATATATTCGACATAAAGGAGTAAGTAGGTGAAACATTGAGTAGGGGAAACATTGAAAGGGAGAGTAGATGAAACTCCTATTCTAACTCTTCGCTTACTCTAATGAAATTGTTACTTTCCACAAGATTTTCGTAACAAGTTTCAATTTGCATGAAGTCCAACACGTGCCTATAAAATAAAATTTGAGAAATTGAAACTAGAAATTTCTTCAAAAAAATATTCAATTAAAACACCGCTGACAAATGAACAGTGTACAATTAATATCGTATTTGTACCATATTTTTTACCTCTATGCTACTATCCAGCGCTACGATGGATATGCAAATGTACCATCTATTGTCAAGGACTAATTAGACTTGTTATACCAGAATTGTACTTTTTATTATATACATGGTCATTGGTCATGTATATTATTGTTGAATTATTTTGAAAATACCAAGAGAAATGTATCTACTATAAATTAATGCATCAATTAGCAATAACAAATTTTTCATTTTGCCTCAATGTTGAAGGATGTTCTACAAGATATGTTCTCATAATCATGTTATTGTTGTTATCAAAAAGAATCAATCAACAACTGAATAATTCGAATTAATGTTAATTATATACAATTTCACATGGGCTTCTGTTTTCGATACAATTAATACAATTTAAATTAATAATTATCGACATATTTATTTTTACACATTTTGCCAAATATGTACAACAATATATTTATTTTTAATTAGATGAAAATCGAAACATTTTATAATAAAATTGAAAAGATTCATAAAAATAGGAAAATTAAATTATCATTGGAAAAGTTTTTTAAAACTGGAAATTAAATTTTCATGAAATTGTCCCTGTATATTTCGTGAAAATTATGCGAAATTCTTAGATTCCAAAATCCCCCTAAAATCTTCAAAATTTTCAAAATCAGCTTTTTGGCGATTTCACATCGCTATAAATAATAAATATCGCCACAAGTAATAAATATATGAAATAAAATTTATCGTGTTTCCTTAAAAATTTGAAATTTATGCAGATTTCAAAATGACCAATTCAATTAGTTTCCTTACCGTAATAAATACCGTATTATAATAATTTTTAAATACTAAATAGCAAAAGTTGGTAACCATCTGGAGATCTTAAAGGTTCGAAAAAATGAAAAAAAAACACTTCGTGGTGAAAGGGTTAACTTTCTCCAACATTTCTTTTAACTGCTGAATCTACAGCTAGGGGAAGGTAATACTTAGCTTACTTATTTACTTATGAATCACAAATTAAATTAAACCCCTCCTTCTGGTGAGTGCGGTGAAAGAGTTGAAATAGACTTAACGATCATCGATGGATTCAGAACGTGATGAAATGGCGACCTAGGGAAGGTTTTAGGAACGTTACTAGTTACTAGCCATTTCTTAGATAGGCAAAATTAGAAGTTTTTCAAAAATGGAGTTCCCAGGAACTTATATATGACGTTAATATGCAGATGTACCTAACTACAATGTCGCTTAGAGATAATAATAGATATTAATACCGAAATGCAAAATACTTCGATTTTGAACATAATTTTCTAATTTTCAACAATTTGTCGATTTTGGTGTAGTTTTCCGAGGATATAAACATATCATCACAGTGGTCGCTGGCAAATGCAGTTTTTGCCATTTTCATTTTTTACGCTTAAGTTGTAGATTACTTGATTTCTACCATTTGTCTAAAGTTTGTAAGCCAATTTTAATAGTAAATACAGTGTAATCCGCTTATAATTGACCCTGAGGGGCCCAAAAATTTGGTCCATTATATCTGGAGGTTCATTATATCCGTATATTAGTTTTTTGTAGTTAAACTTAGGAAATTATGCTTTATTTATTATTTGCATCCTTAAAAAAACCTGTAATTTTTATTGGAACAATAAAATTTTTAAAATAATTAACAAATCGTCGCTTGTGACGCACAATTTTTCAATTTCAGTAATTATACTGAATTTGTCATTTAATGAAAAATCTGTGCGTTGCTTATTTGGCATTTTGAAAATATTAATTGCACTTGTTAAAAAACACAAAAAAATTATTAATAAATGCAAACATTCCACAAGAATGATTAATGAACCACAATATAAGAACCATAAAATAAAACCCAATCAGTAATTAAACAAAATCACACGAAACATACAAATTCATATGAAAAACGGTATCATGAATTTTTCGATATCATGAAATTATCAGATTTTCTTTAAATTATCTAATATTCTTGAGATTTTACGATTCACATAAAATTGAATCCAATTTTGATATACTTATATTTATCCAATATCCGATTTCTGTGCAAATTCGATACTTTTTTTTGTAAAATGGGCGAAAGTTTTATAGTACTTCTTGCAAGATTCATAACAAAAGAACAAAATAATCCTAAAAAACTTATCAGGTAAAACAAAAATGAAAATTAAATTTAAAAGAATTAACGAATATTAAAAAACTATTCACATTTTGAGAAAAAGGCAAAACCCAAATATTATTAGTAGACATTTTGATGACTCCGACCCCGGCAACTTTTTTTTGTAACAGTGGCAGTCATAACTTTAAATGGGGGTAGCAGATATTAACAAAATGTTTGATTGCTATTTTTTAATGCCGTGCTATTCATGAAAACTTTACTTTGATCTTTTAAACTGCTTTAGACCCATTTTAAAATTCAACTGAAATCGCATGATACCATTTTCCCAAAGATCTACAAATTTCGATTAATTTTGGAGTTCCGCTGACAAGCAACAACTAAAGAAAGCGTTTTAGAATTATTAATTTTGGTTGTTTTAGCTAATTTAACTCCTTAGTAATCTAAAAACCCTATCTAAACTTCTGACAAATAGGCAATGTAATACTTTCTAGTGGAATTGCATTTGAAGTTGAAGTATTCTAATCGCCTAAAGTACCTATTTTCTTATGGTAATAATTCCAACTGAAAATGATTAGTCAAGCGTCGTCGTTTAAATTTCGATGACATTGATAGCTTAGCCGAAACTACATCAAGCTTAGCTAAATTTCAAAGAGATTTTTCCAAGCGTTAAAAGAGAAATTTAATGCAATACTGGGATATCCTGAGATTATTCAAGAGGTCGCTGTCAGAGCATTGAATTGTTACAGCGTTGCCACCTACCCAAGTTTCAGTAGAGCGTTTGTTTTCAGCTATGCGAATCGTTAGATCCAACTTGAGAGCAGTAATGAAAGCGAATTTAAGCGAAGCGATTTTATTTCTACCAACAAATTCAGAATAATTTTTTTTCTCTTATAATTTATAAATATAATATTATAATAAAATTTAGTTATGAATTTCTAAAGGGTTATTAAGGATGAAGTTAAATTTGAAGAATAATAAAAGCAAATAAAACATTTCATGAATTACCCTGAAATATATATGTGTATTCGTTACAAATTCCTGTATTTCATATTATGCAAATGTACCTGTTCTTGCGAGTATAATATCTATAACGTCTCTCTCAATGGGAAGCTTCGAAAGTAAGAGCCGGAGTCCCCCAATGAAAATTTCCGGGGTTGAAGGCAGAAGTAGAAGTTATAACTATTTACGACTCCACAGTCCACACCCCTGGTGATAACCCACAATTTGTGGCACTCTTTAACCATTATTGCTTCGCTAACAGAGCATTCCAGATATATTGAGATTTCCCTCTATCCAAATTTTATTTACAGTTCGGAGGCCCAAACAAAGCAATTATTCAAGAATTTTTCCTGAGAAGACTTTTAAGTTTATTAATGTAAAAATTTGTATATTATGGTAGCTTTTAGCTGTATTTTAACATTTTTGTGTTTGTAAAAAATTGCTGCTGGTATAGCTGATCTCCATGATCAAGCTGCTATAGCTGATCACCAGGAGCTCCTCTCAAAAAAGGCATCTTGCGATGACTAGGATATCTCTTGACTGGATTATCTAAAATGAAAAAACCAAACGGATTTCGTTAAAGTAATTCATAATCTTGTACATAATTAATGGTAGGAATAAGCAAAATAAAATTCTTTGACAAAATGGCGGCTTCTCAAAAAAAATCGATTTTTACCAAAATTTTGACTTAAATTTTGACTTTTTGTCGGATAGAAAAACCGTCGCTTAATTACTAAAAAATATATACTTAAGAAGCTTATGTTAAAATTTTTGGCTGATCGGTTCAGCCGTTTCCGAGAAATCTTGGTCACCGACTTTAAAAACACAGTTTTGAGAAAACGCATTTAAAGTTTCAAAAGTACTTTACATAGCTATGGCACGTCTTTACAAATATGCGTGTAACTTCGAAAATGGTCGCCAGATTGACTTGAAATTTTCTGTATGTGTACTTAAATCAATTCTTTGTAAATTCTAACTGAATTAGAATGAACTCATATAACCCCTTAAGGAACTTAGAATAAATCAATATTATGGAAATAAAGCAGATGATGAAGAAGTCTACTCTTCCATAGTTCTAAACTATAGGAAGAAAGCTAATGCAAGGAATTTGCAAATGAGTTGGCTTAACTTCATATTTTTTTATATTTATTTCGTTATTTTAGAAATCTATTCTATCAAAAATGAAATTTATGAATGAAATGAGATCTTAAATATGTTCGCAGGATTTATCGCATTCAGGATTTATTGTTAGCAGCTCTCTAATGCATAATTAATTTTTTGGTTGATTAAAATTGTTGATAAATTTCTCTCATTTATTATACATAGGTGATTGCTTTCTCGAGTATCTGAAACCTGCGCGGGACCACAAATCCTTCTCTATCTCTCTCTCTCTCTCTCTCTCTCTATCTCTCTTTCTCTCTCGCTATAAAAGGACGGTCACAGTAATCGGCTTCTCTCTACAGATTGATTTTCTTTAAGAAATCCGGAATTGATTTAAGAAATATGAAAGCGTAACCTAATATTTAATTTACATTATAAATTTTGAAAAGAATACTTTGCTTGCTTAAAATAAAAAAAATGCACGTAGCTATGATTCATATGAGCACCATTATTTCCCAATGGGCCGGCAAATCAATCATAAAATGTTCCTAATTAATTTAGGTGTGACGATCAATATAAAGTGATACAAGGGTGAATTATAGAAAATTTGGAATACTAATTGATAAAACTCTTTTCTCACAAAATTTTATCGTTTTATTTATGAATGAAATATGATGCATTTATAATTATATCTCACACCGGCTTTATGAGACCCGCTTATTCTACAATTTCTTAGCTATATATGCGTAAGCTCTTAAGTACACAATCCGTTAATCTTGAAATTTAAAAATCAAGAACTTAATAATGAACTTATTATAGACGTAAATACAAATTATTGAATAAACTGTCACATAATATAATTTTAAATTGATAATTATTATCAATTCCGATGGCTAGTATATTCTACAATCTTATCATTAAGCTGTGGTCATATCGAATGGAATTGTATTCGTAAGTTAATTTTTACCATATAAAATTACTAATTAACTTAATCTGAAAGTTTAGTTAAAGAAAGTGTATTGAAGAATACTGTAATTCATTCATTCATTTAATTAATAAAATTAATCATGCAAAATAGATTCTTATTAGCTTTAGTATTTTCGTTATTCGTAGGAATATCGGTAAGTTTTCCGTCATGTAAATTTTAAAATTCAATGATAGTTTATGATATATTTATTCAGAAAGGACATGTTAAAAATGGAAGAATTTTAAACGGAAACATTGCTCCACCATCTGAGTATACAGTACGAATTACTAGTTCCAGCAACACAAGGCCAGAACTTCTTGGATCTGGAATATTAGTATCAACTCGTCATATTTTAACAGTGGGACACTTAGTTTCTGGGTATTACCTTATAAAAAAAATATTAAAATTAATTTAAAAATAAATTTTTACTTTTAAAGATATTCAAGTTGGACTATCGGTTATGGTAATTCAACTGTATCTTTGTTAAGAAATGTTACTTCATCAGTTGCAATTATTCATCCTGATTATGAGTTTAATAACAATAATGAGGGATTATTATTCACTAGAAACGATCTTGGAATCGTCTTTGCTCCGATCAATCAAATTGATATATGTAAGTTATTCGATAATCTTTAATTAAATATTTACGATTTAAATTTTGACTAAAACTTAGCCGTAATACGACCAATCCCCCTACCGACAACTTTGGTATCCCTGCCCAGACCGAATGAGGAAGGACGCGTCGTCGGATTTGGAGCGACTGGGAATGACTCTTTACCGGGACAAGAATTACGTGAGGTCTTCCTAACAACATTAAATTCGACCAGATGTCAAGCGGCATTTAGCAGTTTTAGCAGTGATTCATTTTGTGCTGTTGATGAACATTATTTGGGAAATGTATGTTACGGTGATATTGGATCCGCGTATACCGTTCGATATCAGGGTGTTCCTGTTTTGGCTGGCCTAAATGTAATTGTATCAAATTGTACACCGGGAACTGTTACCGGTTATATACGGATACAAAATCATATAGAATGGATTCGAAATATTATTGGATGAAAATTATTTGAATTAAAATTAATTATTAAATATAATTCTTTATTTATTAAAATTTCTTGATGTTTTATGACAAGTCCAAATATACTTACTTATAATAGAAATCATTCAGCCTCAACCTCAAATATAGGAGAAAACCATCAGCCAAAAAGTTTCGAATTTAATTCCTTGAACTTTAGTCTAACATTTTGAAAAATGGTTTCCATATTATTGAATTTTGAAAAATTCAATTAAATTGTAGAAATAGGCCACTTGTTAGGAATAAGAAATTTGGAAACCAAATTAAAATTTAAAAATAATTAAAGAAATTTCAACTAAAATTGGAAATCTTCTTCTTCTTCTTGGTGTAGTTTAGTAAAAAATGTTCTTAGTCCATAATAGAGGTTAATTTATAATATTTTCTGAACTGTAAAAAATTCCTTCCAAATTGTTTCCTAGTTCCTAGTGAATTAGAGCAGGGATGCACACAGGCCCGCCGCTTCTATAGGAGCGAGGTTGTTCACCGCACACGGGCGCCTCTTTAAAGGGGCGCCATGCCATTACGAGCATTTTAAATTAAAATTTATAAATCAAACTGAATTTAAATTCATCTGAGTAA
>JANTOP010008007.1:0-16120 GCA_027564815.1 Symmerus nobilis
CCAACATTTATTACCTACTTATTGTTCGTTTCTTTAATAAACATACCATTATTATTTTCCATGTTGAAATGTAAATCAATTTTCCAATCATTTTTCTTAATGAAATGTCAAATTGCTCCGTCTGCTCGGTCATTTTATTTGGAGTAGAAAATAGTACGATAGAGGAAAAAATAGCAGAGTATAGTAATAAAAACCCCAAATTTTGGAGTAGAGTTACTTCTACACTACTCCCTAAATAAAAAAACAGGATTTTTATCTGACAGCTCTACTCCACGCGATCGAGATTTTATTATTATTTATATTTATACCAGCCCCCAAGTCGTTTTTTTAAATTTTTTTTGGGCAATTTCTCGGAATTATCGGAACAAACTCGAAAAAAATGAAAAAATTCAAAATTTCTTTTCTCTTTGCTTCGATTTAACGTTTAGTACGTTTTTTTAAACCGCGGTTTGTTTTTGACAGCACCCAATTTTTATATAAATCTGACACAGCTCCGCTCTCCATACGTTGCTCTCTCAATTATTCTCCCCCAGGCAGGCGCATTTGAAGTAAATAAAGCCACACTAAACATAGACACGGGCCAATTAAACTCATATTTTTTGTTGGTTCCAAAAAAACAGCCAGCAAAAACAGAACAAACAGACAGACAGAATAATCGTCGCCGTAGAACGGAACGGTGTGGTGTTAACTGAAAGCAAATCGCTGTTTTTTTTGTGATAAAAATACAAAAAGATTATGAAAATTATATGAATAATAAAAAAGGTAGAAAAAGAAAAACAGTTTTCCTAATAAAAACACAAAAATTCGAATTTGTGTTGTATTTCGTATTTATTACTCGTATTTCTATTTAGATAATTTTTTATTTTATTAATTTATTTATTTTTTGGGTTCTGAAATTCACAGTGGAACAAAGAAAATTTTCTGAAAGAAAAAATCCAATTTAAAAAACTAGAAAAGTGAGAGCCCAACATCACCTTGGTGTGTGTGTAAAATCGAGGAGAAAAAGACGCCATTTGTGTTTTGATTATTCTCCGTTCCCTTCCTACCTCCTATCTCCTTCGAAACTGAGGGGTTGTTGTTGTTTTGTTACAATAATTTTGAAATCATTCCCCGAAAAAAAGGTTAAAAAAAAATAGAAACAGGAACACACAAAAGGATTTCCTACAAATTTTCTGTAAAGAAAAGAGATGGACATATAAAAATCCGGTTATCTACCGAGGAAAACAGAAACGTACGTATTTTTCATTTATATAATTTTCCACCATTTCTAATTTTTCTCCCCTAGTTTCGAATAATTCAGGAAATTTGATTAAAAATCGGGTTGCGAATGAATTTTTCCTTTGTTTCATGAATTTATTGATTTTTCCATATTTTTTTTAGGTAGAATTTAAATTGAACTCAAATTTCTATTGGGAAATTATTTTCAGGCTGACTAATTATTGTTTTACGTCACATTTTATTCAGGTAGCCATTGTTTTGTTTACAAGAATAAAAAATTTGTTATAAAATGAATGAAAATAATAAAATTTCCTATTTTCAATAAAAGAAAACATCGCATTTTCAAGTATTTTGACGTCTTTATTTATTTTTTTTGTTTTATTATTTGTTTTTCACGTTTTGTTGTGCGACTTGACATTCATTACACAGCAAATTTTTTTTTTACCGTAAAATCTGGTCATCGATTGATTACCTGATTAATTTTATTGACATTTAATCACCCTAATCAGTTAATAAATTATTGAATGAAACATGTAGGGAATTTTTAAAGGGAAGCCAATCAACCAGCCAGTGGCGTGCAATCTAATGCGCAGAGGGTGCAGAGCACACCTGAAATATCAACAAAATCGTAACCAATTTTTATTGCTGCAAATTTCTACCTCAAATTATTTTATTTAATAACTCTAAATGAGCTTTCGAAATTTTTCAAACATTTTTTTTTGTGGGAAAATTTGAAATTTTGTTAAAGCATCGTATTTGGATAGAAAAAAGATTTTTAAAAGTTAAAAATAAAATTCGAAACTTTAAGCTTTCGTTGTGCTTTTAATAGCTTGAATAAGATTTCTGCCAAAATTCTATATTTCATTTACATTTAATGAATCGGATAAAAATTCCATTCCAAATTATTTAAAATAACATTTTAATTTTAAGCTTTCAATGAGCTTTCGAGATTTTTGAAGCTTTATTTTGGGAATATTTAAAATTTCGTTAAGGAATTGTTACCTGGATAGAAAATATATTTTCTAACGTAAAAAATTAAGTTCAAAAGTTAGAGCTTTCGTTGCGCTTTTAATAGTTTGGATAAGCTTTCTGCGAAAATTCAATTTTTCATTTAAATCTACTACTAAACTAAATCGGATAAAAATTCGATTGCAAATTAAAATAACATTTTAATTTTGAGCTTTGAATGAGCTTTTCGAGATTTTTGATGCTTTTTCTTGGGAAAATTTGAAATTTCGTTAAAGGATTGGTATTTGCATAGAAAATAAATTTTAAAACGTGAAAAATAAGGTAAAATAAAGTTTCCTGGGAGCTTTTAAGTTTTTGCAGAGCTTTTGTACAAAATTTTTATTTTTGATATTTTTATATTTTTCCCCAACTAATTTATTAATATTTTTGGATCCGAAGAAAATGATCGTGAAATCGGGATCAATTGTCGCGATGTCCGATATTCAAATTTTCGGTGCGAGCCTTTATGAATTTTTGATTTTTCTTAGATAAATTTCAACTTTTCCAAAATATTAAATATTTTTGTATTTTTACCTAACTGTCAAAGCAACTTTCTGCATTTTTAGAATTTCCGATTTTTCAAATTTCATTACTGAAAAATTTTTTAAAATCGAAAAATTTCTTCAAGAAATTAATGAAATTTGGGAAATGACATTAAAATCAATGAATTTCATTTTTTGATACTTTTTCATGATTCATTAAATTGTTTAATTTTTATAAAATTTCCGGTTTTTAGAGATTTGATGAAAATCGGAACAATTTTTTCAAATTCGAATCCCGGAAACGGATTTTTGTAATTTAGGGTCTGTTAACCAGTAAGATTGATGACCTCTTCTCTTCAGAGTCATCCCACTTTCGACATTTCGATGCCTGACATATAGATTAATAAAATGTTAGGTAAATTGGTCGAAAAATCAGAGAAAATCCACGGGGGAATAGGGAGTTCAATGACTTCTGAATGGAAAGAAAAGTTTTTCTCTATTTCCCAGATTTAATTAATCTGATTATCTGCCAAATCATTCTCGTCTTTATTTTGCTGCACCCATCCAATCCGAAAAGTTTTGTTTCAACGAAATATTTCCGTTGACTAAAGGTAGTTTTACACGGATTGTAGTTAGAAATCTATCAATTCGTTTGATAGATTTCTAATCTCTAATTTGGGGTGGGGTTCCCCATAATTGACATAAATAATAGCTATCAATCAATACTAATTTCTATAGAATCGAGAAAACCCATCAATCAAAATTTATTTAAGAAAAAGGAGAGAACTGCTTCTACCAAATCTTTTTATTTTAAGTTCATCAATCTTTGCCCTTGAATATTATTTTGTTTCAATGGTTTTAATGGTTAAAATGTTAAATAAAAAATCTGCCAAATTATTACAAGTTTAAATTAGATAATTCATTCCATCTCTTTCAGGCTCACCCGCTGTCACGGGACGGTATTTTAAATAATAAATAGAAAATTTCAATTCATCATTTTGTATATGATTTTGCTTTGCATATAATTTTCTACGATATTTTTTTCCGCTCGTCACATTAAATCCATTTCGAAAATAATTATAATTATATTTAACAAACCGTACCTAACCCAGTTGAAAGTAATGGATTATTTACACGATTTTTGGTTGATAAAAAAAATTTGATATTTTGTTATTTAAAACAAATAAAAACCCCCCCGAAACACCCACGATTTATTTTAATTAGGAAAAGGTGAAAAATTAGAAAAATTGACGCGCGTAAAAAATGATTGACGAAATAGATTATCAAAAAAAAATTAAAGGATTTAATTTTGTTGTTTGACAACATACGAAAATCTATTTCTGAAATAATGAAAGAAAAATAATAATTACGTAATGTTTTGTACCTCAGGCTATTTTTCTTCAACTTTTTTTTTTCTTCTCCTGGTTGTGTTAATTTAAATGTTAACAAAATCAAGAAAAAACTTGCAACCATATGTTAGAATGGGTTTAGAGGAGTGGTTCTCTGCCTATTAATTTGTCTAATTTCGTAACAACCTTCAGAAACCACATCATTCTATACCGTTTTTGTTCAAATTCAAATCGAAGTAAAAAAAATATTAAATTTGTCAAACATATCGAGTCAGTCCAGTAAATGAGAAATTTAAAAAATATCTTGTGTAAGATACTCTTAAAATATGTTTTTTTCCTGGAAGTAAGTGATGTTAGGAGGTCGATGCTTCGATTCGTTTTGATCAGATTTGTGTTTTATTATACAAATTAAATTGAGGGGATTTTTCTCGTTCTATTTTCCGACTCTTCTGACTTTCTTTTAATTTTACCGTCTTGTTCTTACTTCTTAACATTTCTTTTAATTTTTTAATATCTCCCAGTCCTTCATACTCAAAGGTTGAAACGAATTGCCCAATCAAGGCAGCCCAAAAAAAGTATCAAATTAACCAATAGACCTACAGATATGCCCGGTGATCTAGAAATTTTTCAATGATTTTATCTGCTACAATTTATTAATCTTAATTACAATTACTTAATATCTTAACAAATTTAAAATTTTTCAAATTTATCAAGATATCCTAAAATTCAAAAAATTCCAAAATTTCGAGAAATTTCGAGGAATTTTCAAATTTTTGTAAAACGTTAATTAAGGATTCGCGGAAATTAATTAAAATAATTTGCCTAATTTTTATCAAATGACGAGGTATCTCGATTTAATTGGAGCAAGGTGTATACATATACTTTCATCAGCCCTAAATTATGAATTATGAGTTGAAAAATGTCAAAGTTAGATGTACCAATCAACTTATAGATTTTTATAGGAATGCTTGCGGTTTTATTAATATTTTCTTTCTAAGGGAAACTTTTGAAGAATTTTCTGTGATATGAAAATTTTTAGAAATAATTTGTTGGTTGTTTTTTTTCTAAATTTAATTTTTATGTAAAAAAACGACCGCAATAATTTGCCGGCATAATAAAATCAGCAGCAAAGCAATATCCAGGAAGCGACTACTGTATATAAATTTTTGCGATGAAAACGTGTCTGCAATTCTATGAAATAAAAAAAAAAAAGCGGCAAAAAAAAATAAATAACGTATCAAGGTTATTCTTAATAAAATTTTTATATTTTGCAATTTTTTTTTTGGTTATTCAAACTCAAAAATTCTTGCGCAATAATAAAATACAGAAGATAATCTATTTTATCATCTAATGCAGGACCAGCGGACGGACGGACCAGCTTAAATTTTATTATATTTATTTGGGACGCCATTTATCGAAAAACGATCAATTTCGAATTAACTTAGATAAATTATTAGTTTCGATTTTCGAAATCTAGATATTTTTAATTTTATAGATTTAAAAAACTGGTTTTGTAGGTTAAAAAATTATTTTTAGCATTTTTTTTATTATTATTTTAATCAGCTGGAAAGATTACTAGATTTTCATTTTTCTGTCTCAAGGTTTCAAATTATCATTTATTACGCATAACGCAGTTTAAATTTGTTACTTCTTATTAATATTTTTTAATTCCAACAAAACGTGCGTATCAATTTTTTTTAATGATAATTCGATGTTCGAAAAACGGGGAATTTCGCACTTAAATTTATTTAGGGTAAAATAGTAAAGAGAGATTTCTTTTCAGATAAGATAAAGCATGTTTTGTGCTTATGCAGACAGAAATATCGTAATTAAAAAAAAAATGTATGGTATGTGGATGTTCCATGCGAAACTTCATCTTATCTTTCTGAAGAGCGAGGATGAAAACAAAAATGATGTCTCATCAAAATTATTACAAAATTTTTTATTAAAAAAATTAAAAAAAAAAACGATTTATTTGAATTATTTAATCTAGTCTAAGTATAAGGCCCCCCTATAAGCTTTAAGATCGAATTATAGATTTTATTTAAAATTTAGTCGGCTGTTTTAGGGTTCAATTTGATTGTTATATAAAAAATCAGATATAAGACTTTCCATTTCCAACCTTTTCCTAGCTATACTCTTAATCACGAAGTTTGCTATTTTTTTAAAAATATTTTTATAGTTAGTTTACAAGATCGTCCTTGCTTAAATTTTATCCGATTTTTGCTTAATTTTTTTCTACCTTTCTGAATTTTTTAAACATCGCCGGATATTTGTCCCGATTTTCTCGAATATTTCTGTGAGTTTTTAATGTTCCAGAATTTACCCAGACTTTTTAATTTCTAATAATTTGAAATATAGTACTATATATGACATAGTTTCCCTCTTATTATACTCAGATAATTCTGCTCTAGTATTCCAATTTATGTTTTAGGGTATTTGATCGATTTAATTGTTAAATAAATAGAAGACTTGTGTCTTAGCAATGAATCCATACTTTGGTCGGTAAATTTGGAGGCAGTTTTATCTTAAATTACTGCTTGAAAATCGGTAATATTCCGATGAATTGAAAAATTTATTGAAAACCGAAAATTTCATTCATGCAAATTTTATAAAAATCTAGTAATCTGTGGATCAACAATTTGCTTGTCCGGCACCGAAAAAATTGCGTAAAAATACCGATTTTGCTAATCATTTTCTTCAGGCCGGGAAAAATTTAATTATGCAGAATTGCTCGACCGCGGAAAATGGAAATGTTTATGTAGGTTTTGTATTTTTTTTCAAATTTCGGATGTCGACATTCTTTCTAATTTTGGAATCGTTGAAATTTCGGAAATTTTCAATATATTTAGAAATTTGGAAAATTTTGGAAATTTTTGGAAATTTTGATGTTCGTCCGCGAAAAATGGAAAAATGTTTGTAGGTTTTGTATATTTTTTTAAATTTCGGATGTCGACATTTTTCTTTCTAATTTTGGATTTGTCGGAATTTCCAAAATTTTCAATATTTTTAAGAATTTAAAAAATTTTGGAAATTTTTTTTAATTTTAGTAAAATTAAGGAATGAACATTGTCGGAATTGTTATGAAATTTCACATTTGGTACGCAGATATCGTTATCGCGGGGAATATAAATGAGCCCAACGAACGATGGGACATCCATCAACACATCCGAATGGCAAGCCCGTTGCCAATTTAATTATTTAAATCTATACATATTGAATAATTTAATGTATTTTTAAGTCAATATCTGAAGAAATTTCATTTCTTAAAATCTCTAACTTTGAGAGAATTCTCATAAATTTAAAAAAAATTGAGATTGGTTAAGATCCTTCATCTGAACGTTTCAGAGTTTTTGGAAGCTCTGAAAGCGATTCATTAACGAACTGTTATTGAAATAATTGGGATTTTCGAAATTTTTAGATTTTCTTTTTCAAATTTTCAAAAATCTATGAAGATATGAATTTAAGAATTTTTGATGCAGTAAAAGTATATGATTTGTATTTTAAATGATAGAAGAACCTCTCCTGGTTATAGGAAATTAAATTCAGATTAAAAATTCGGTGGAAAATTACTGAGAAATGAGACGCTATGGGAAAAAAATAATTTATTTATTTCAGGATTTCCTCGTCCGATTTATTTGATTTTGACTTTAAAAGAAAGTAGAACGTCCCTAGTTAAAAATTAATGTTTAAAGTAGCTACATTCTTTGATTAGAAAATCCGCTTCTGAATTTTGATTGAAATTAGATATTTACAGGAAGAAAATCCTCTAACTTAGGATTCCATTATCCGATTTGCCTGATTACAAACATCTCTGATTGAGAAATAACATATATATTCTTTAAATCTTGGAATAAAATTCGAACGAATTAATTGAATTTTTACAATTCAATTTTTGTCGGGATTTTAAAAATAGAATTCGTTATCCAACCCTTGATGATTTTCACTTTAATTGATAAGAAATTTTATCCTTTTAGGGGATTTCATTAGAAATACCAACGAATGTTGAATTTAAAAGAAATTATTTCAATTTTCATAGAAAAGGTACATCTCCCTCATTACTGACCCCCAGATATCTGCAGGGAGGAATTTGAGGAGGGGACAGTTTCGGAGAATTTTCGAAAATCATTAAAATCTAATAAAGCGATAGAATTCCTAAGGGATAGATTGTTCGCAAAATTAACCCTTCCATTTTTTTCAGAGGGTTTTATGCCCGGTTATTTCATTAAGGGGATGATTTTCCCTATCCAAAAAAATCGAGGGATCTCTTCAGAAATTCTACTTTTAAATGAGCATTGAAAATTTTCCGAAATTAATTGCTACGCCCCGCATAAACAACCACCAAAATTCATGGGGTTCATTTTTCCAAAATTTTGAGAAATTAGCTTTTTTTAATAATTTATTTGGGAACAATTTGTGTCTTTATATTTTCCTCGTCCTGAAAGAAATTGAATTGGACAATTCTGCATTTCTTCAGAATCGTCGGCGAATAAATTAAAATTAAAAAATTGGAAATTTCATATTAAAGCTAATGACCTAAAAAGCTTAAGGGGTTATCTAACAAGTTATATTTTTAAAATGACTTCAAAATCCAATTTTAAGAAATCCAATATTTTCTAGAGCATTTGTGAGTTTTTTTTTGGAAAATCGACCATTTGTTTCTAATTTGACTGATTTCTATTTAAGAAGTTTAGACTATGTAGTAATTTATATTTATAGTTTCTTGTATCCGTTTATCAGTCAGATATGTAATGCTATTCATTTGTCTAACTAAGAGGGTTCTTCGCGATTATATTCTAGTTGTACTCTAAGGGAAATATTACCCGTTTACCCATTTTCTACACACAAGAAAATTAATTTCTGACCCTCGAGTCGTTAGAAAAATGAAAGAACGGGACGAACGTGCTTCTTCCCAACATTTCCTTTTAAAAACCATTGTTTTCTGTTCTCATTTATGGTAAATCTGAATTAAAAACAAATAAAAAAGGTTCGTTTAATTGGATTTGTGTCTGTTCTTTTTTTAAAGAAACAAACAACAACCAATCTAAACATTTTTTTAGAGAAATCCCCTGAAGGTATAGGAAATTATGGTGTCTGTTTATAGACCGGTGCAACCTAATGAAAGACAGACATAAATAAAATGATAAAGGACTAAGTAGGAGGTCCAATATATTTCATTTGTTAGTCATTAGATGAGTCAACGGAATTTTTTAGGATTCGTCTATCTTTTTGGGGGTTTTTTTTATATGACTCAACTGAATTTGATTTAAAATTTTGATTAACATAACATTTCGGACCACTCTGTTTTTTTTTCGAAATGAAACTATTCTTCAACTACTTTCTTGTTGACCTATTTTTCAAAAATAAGAAAACAAATAAAAATCTTTTATTTAATTCAATTTTCTTTCTGTTGAGATACAAAAATATTATTTATTATTTACGCTTGAAACTGATTGAGCAAATAAATGTTTACTCATCAAAAGCAGATATTTTTTTTTGCTGCAATTTTATTTTAATAAAAAGGCAAGTCAATAGGTTTAAAATCAGAATCTTTTTAATAAATAAATAATAAATAAATGTAAGACAGGGAAAAAAATGAAGAAATGAAAATAAATCGATTCAAGAATATTTATATTAATTTTGCAAACATTTTGTACTCGTTCTCGTTTCCTATTTTTAGAGTTAAAATAAGAAAATATATTTTTTTTAAAGGAAACAATTTGCTAAAAAGAAGCTCAGCAATATGTATTTCGCAATATTAGATGATAAATAACAAGGAACTGAAAAGTTGATTTTCCAGATGCAAATTTTAAGTTAGGAATTTTGAATACATCGTCAAAAGTCTCTAGTTTTATTAAGTATATAAATTAAATTTGATAAGAAAATTTGCCTAAAATGTAGGTTATTGGTTCGACTAGTCTAATGAATTCGAGATTATTCCGTATCAGAACAAATAACAATAAATATTTGTTATCAATTTTTACGATTTTATTCAAACAAAAAAAAATCTAATAAAATGATAAGTGAAAAGCATCGAGCCGTAAATAATTTTAATTGTAAATAAGGATTAACTATGTTAATTATATCTTCATTTATTTTCAATAAAATTTTTATTTTATTTGATTTGTTTTTTTGAACATTTCGAAATTCGAAAAAATCATCTTTTTGATAAGTGGAGAATTTCAGTACGAAAAAATATTGCGAAATATCAATAGATTATTATCGAGGGCAACGTTCTCCGTACGGATAGGAACAATTTAAAATTCAAATATATTATTTAGAAGTGTGGTTTTGGATGGGGTTATCAGTCATTGTTTAAATGAAACAACCGTACAGCCTTGATGAACCGCACACTTTATACAATTTTTTGTTGTCTTTAAATTAATTAATTAATTAATCATTCAATTTAATGAAATTAAATAATTAAAAATCAGCAACAAATCGAAAATTTCGTAACTGACCTAGAATGAAGAATTAAATTATTTTTTGATAGATTTTTCTCTCATCGAATGACAATTTTCAAATCATTTGATTCATCGAAATGAAGCAAAAAATTATTATTTCAAATTCTCGTCAGCCGGGTGGATAAAGTCCAACCTGCTTTTAACTTTCTTATCTCCGTTTTAATTTATTATCGAGAAAGGAAGGGTCATGGTTCGGTTCATTTTCATTTCAGATTCAATTTCTGGTTTTCTTTCTTGATTTAATTATTTCATTTTGAACTGGGTGCGTCTAAAAATGATTGTGACTTAATTAAGATTTTTTGCGATCTTATAAGTTGCGATAAATTTTACTTTCAGCGACACGTGTTAATTTAAATGTAACTCGTGTTATGTGGCAGAGCGCTCTCAAATTTGATTACAAAATATAGATTTACTGACTATTTACTAACGTTCTCCTATCTTAATAATATTCTGAGAACCGATGATTAATAAACATAAACAAAAATAATTATAAATAAATGGTTAAAGGCGCCTAAAGGCTTTTCCATCGAATTTTCTTTAATAGAAAAATCGTGGTTTTTAATAAAAAAAAATATTAAATTTTATTTAGGTTAATTATACAGTTGAAATTGAAAATCGTTTCAATCTATCGATTTGGTGAAGGTTAATTATAAAATAAAAACGAATTGTTTGCAATAAAAATTGATAATTTTAACTGACTTTTATTTATTTATTTAATTAAATTATTATTTCTAAAATTCATAGCTTTCAGGGGAAAGGTAAATTATCAATTTATTCTTTTGATTCACCCGGTACGGTAAGGTACATTTTGAATTACAATAATATTTATTTTCATTTAATGTTTACGATTAATTCGGTTTATTTTAAAAATAAAAGTAACAATTTAAAATATTGTTCATCATCATCGCCATACAATGTATTTAATAAATTAAATTCATTATTTTATAATGATTTTAAATTAGATAGCCTTTCAAATTCAAACAAACCCATTTATAAATGGTCGATTTAGTAAATTTATTACTTGGTGTGGAATTAAAATTATATTAAAGTCGTGACGTTTTTTTTTAATAAAATTCACAGACATTAGATTTTTTTTTATATAAATTCTGGATGATTAGGAAATCCATTTAAAACGTCATTACTTTATTACTAAACAAATATTTATATTAAAAGTAAAAAGTAATTGGCTGAATATACATGATGCAATTCCGCATTCGAACAAAACAAAAGCCAATTACTTGTATACATTAAATGCAATTTATATGACGTATCCAACCAAGATTGAATTAGCTTTCCATTAATATAAAAAAATTTTTTTTTGCACACATGACATGCAAAAATCAGTGAAAAGCAGAATAATGGAAAGTTTTACGACTTTTTACTATTTTTTTTTTAATTCAAGAAAACTATCATTTGGAAAATTTATTATATCATTCGGATGAAGTTTATGTTCCCCAATACTCGGTTGTCTTATTCATCCGACTTATTCTATTCGCATAAATTACTTTAATTATACAGAAACAAATAATTAATTATGTTAATTAAATATAAAAATTTATTTCTGTATTTCCATTCGAATTAAATTTAATTGAATTAAATTGAAAATATCAGCCAATTTAGGTTAAAATGGAAAATAAGTTGAAAATCATGATAACCAACAAAATAGGCTTTTTAAGAGAGGAAAATGACATGACAAATTTTATTAGTTAAAAGATTTGTGTTCAAGGACATTTTTTTAATCGGTCTTTTACCTGACGACTTCTACCTGGAAAATGTTATTGACACCAGGATGTAGATATACGGACAACAAAAAATCTTATAACTTCTTTAAGATGGGTAATTCAGGTGAATAAACCTTGTTAAGTGAAGAGATGGGGCGGGTTAAATATTAGCAGTAATTCGTTTAGAAATGGGTGCAAGACATACATTTTTTCTAAACCCTTTTTACATCAAAATGGGAAATATTTTTTCTATTTCCTCCCTTTTAGGTAATTTTTTTTTTGTTAGAAAAGAAAATCGATAAAACATTTTCCCTCAAGTTATGTTCTTTGCCACCCGATTAATAATTCCTTACCATTTACCTACACACCTATGGATATTGAATGGCCCCAAATGGTTCAGAACCGAAGTGAACCAAATATAGGACAAATTTCTGGACATTTTATTCAAAAAAAGATGTGAAAAAGTTCCGATAATTTGAGACAAATTGGGGGAAAAAATCAGAAATTGCTTTCAATAAGCTTTCGAGATTTTTGAAGAAATTAGATTTTAAAACGTAAAAAATTAATTTCGAAAGTTAGAGCTTTCCTTGAGCTTACAATGATTGAGAAAGATGTAAGCCAAAATTGCTTATTTTATCAAAATTTAATTAATGGAATAAAAATTAGATACCAATTTATATAAAATGACATTTTAATTTAAAGCTTTCAATGAGCTTTCGATATTGTTAAAGCTTTATTTTGGGAAAATTCTGAATTTCGTTAAAGAATTGTTATCTGAATAGAAATTAGATTTTAAAACGTAAAAAATTAAGTTCGAAAGTTAGAGCTTTCCTTGAGCTTACAATGGATAGACAAAGCTTTTAGCGAAAATTTCATATTTTTTTTTCAAATTTAATTAATGGAATAAAAATTAGATTCCAAATTATCTATATAAAATGACATTTTAATTTTAAGCTTTCAATGAGCTTTCGAAATTTTTAAAGCTATATTTTGGGAAAGTTTATAATTTCGTTAAAGGACTGTTATCTGGATAGAAAATAGATTTTAAGACGTAAAAAATTAAGTTCGAAACTTAGAGCTTTCATTGCGCTTTTAATAGTTTGGATAAGCTTTCTGTGAAAATTCCATTTTTCATTTAAATTTAATAAATCGCATAAAAATTTTATTCCAAAATGTATACAATGATATTTTAATTTTAAGCTTTCAATGGGCTTTTGAAATTTTTAAAGCTTTATTTTAGGAAAATTTTAAATTTCGTTATAGAATTGTTATCTGAATAGAAACTAGATTTTAAAACGTAAGAATAAGGTTCGGAAAATAAAGCTTCCTGGGAGCTTTTAAGTTTTGCAGAGCTTTCGTACGAAATGTTTAGTTTTCATATTTTTATATTTTTCCTCAATTAATTTATAAATTTCCTGCATCATTACTTTTTCATATTGTAGGTTCAGCTCCTCGGCCTATCCGTGTTTATGATCGACGAGGAGCTGCTCCTTAGAAGTGCCATTCAAAAATTAAAAAAAATTAATTGAGATCCACTCTTGAAATTTTAGTATGTTATTGTTAAAGGTATAGACTATCGAAAAACACAAACGTCATAAAAATCGATTTTTCTAACGTTTCACACTAGGAGTCCGTCCCCCTTATGGATATTTTGGGATCGTCTTTTTTACGAATTTTTTTTTTTAGAATTTTTTTCAGAAATACGAAATTTATTTCAGGAAATTCTCTGTTCTATAATTTTTTATGACAGCAAATTTTAGTGGGATTCCCAAAGAGGACATTTTCAGGAAAGGAAAGGTTGCTTTTATATAATTTATTTCGAGCTTAATTACTATTCCCAATTTGGGCTTTCTGGGATATTTTTATTCTAAAATTGTCCGTTTTCAATTTATCAAATAAAATAATTTTGAACTTTTGAATAAATTCATAATTTGAACGAATAGTTGTTCATTGGGAGAATATTTTTGAGACTTTCGAAGTCTTATTGGGATATATTTTGGACGGTATATTTTATATCGATTTATTTCGGGACTTAGTAACTCAAATTTGAACCCACCTTCAACTTATAGCAAATAAAGTGATTAGAAAAGAATTTCCCTTCCTACTTCCCTATCCTATTTCTCACCGAAAAGGTAAGTGAGCCGAGAAAGGTAATCCAAAAAAAAAACCATATAAAATCGACGTATCAAAAGTGCATTGTACGGACTCGGTGTAAGGAAAATAGACAAAGAAAGTCGAAGACACGAAAAAAAATCCCTCCACTTTGCTATATATACGAAATATATAGAATAATTTATGTGTAAAACAGGCCAATGTACTGAGTATAGACAGGGTGTTTAAGTATTAAGTTCCACTCACCCAAGAATATGAGACGATTTTTTTATTGGGTATGTCTGAGATAAGTGTAAATTAATTTATTATTTGAAGATGAAATGTTTGAGATGGAAGGAAATAAATAAAGAAAAAAGTTTGTCGTAAGTAATGAAGGAGGAAAATAAACGAATTGATAAGATTTATTTAATAAATGTAAAAAGATAATATTTTATATAAAATAAAGAACGACTTACCATTTAACCATAAAAAATTGGTTGTCAAAATCACCTGCAATTAAATTAAGAATTAATCTGATGAAATAACGAAATTCGTTAAAAGTATTAAATTTTTTATCGTAAGATTTGATAATAAAGAAAATAAACTTTTCTGTTAATAAAAATTAATTAAATTTTCGTTTCTTTATTTCCAGAATATTTCATCGATTTTAAAAACCACGAAATAATAATAAAAAATAAAACAAACGGAAAGAAAATCAAAAAGTCGCCTAAAACCATCATAACATTAAATGAAATTACTAAATTAATTAATTCATTACGAAATATGGTAAAATAAATAATTTTTAAAATAAAAAAAAAAAAACGAGAAGAATTAATTAACAAATAAGATAAATAAAAATAGTTGGTGGCCTTTTTTTATATCTACTATCCAAACAACACACCTTTAAAGCTCGGTGGATTTTTGAGAGAAGGAAAAAAAATCGTAAAGACAGCCCTCAACATATTTACCATATATGATTTAAGAAATAAAAATAAAAAAATTCACAGAAAGAAATAAGAAATCCAAGTAAAAGATAAGAATCGTACCGTACCGTACGTACGTTTAAAATAAACAGAAAAGAAAGGAAAACAAATTTGTTTTTTTTTTATATAAAATTCAAATGAATTTCCTTATCGCCCTCATAATTTTTCTTAAGAATAGAAAAATATGTGTTAAAGCAGTAAATAATTAAGAAAATGTGAAAAGCGGTTACAATCAAATTAACCGAGTACTGCATCCATTTATAAGCATAATAAATCCCATCCGACAAGCAGAGAGAGAAAGGAAGGAATAAATTTAAGAAATCAAAGCTGAAAATCGACGCAAACAAAAAAATTTATTTTTAATTTAAAAAAAAAGGAAAATTGTGATAAAAAGAGAGGAAATTTAACATTAAAAAGCTGATTTTACGTTACGGATAAAATATGTTGTACATATTTTACGTAAATGCTGGTCAAATGTTGACATTTGACATGTGCTTTACACTTGAAACGTAAGTAAATAAGACATTATTCTTTAATTTTTTAATTATTAATAATAAATTTTATATTTTTGATTTTTAGATAGGTTTTGCGAGGGATTTTTATTGCCTGTAGGCAGTAGATGACTTAACAAATCTGTGGCTCCAAGCATTAACCGCTTAAGTCGACTAAAGACGAAATTGAGTTATGAACACCATCGTATTCTCCATGTACGATTACGTATACCCATAAAAATTCTCAACCGAATTCTTTAATTTGACCAAAATATAACTATTTGAAGAAATGCATAACCGCGTAAGTTCATGT
>JANTOP010008018.1:0-16117 GCA_027564815.1 Symmerus nobilis
AACGCAAATGTAAAATACGTACAAGAACATCAGGGGAGGGGAGGGGAAAGGGAAATGAACAATTTTTCGGAATTTATAAAATTCAATAAAAATAAACAAATTTTGTCATAAAAGGTAATAATTCATGAAATGAGAAAACACAATTTTGTCAAATTATTAATTTTTCCCAAAAAAAAAACATTTTTAAAAAAAATATTCTGCATTTAATTGATCAATTTTCTAAATATATTTATTATATTTATTTCAAATTTCTCATAATCTTATATTGGCTTTCTTTTATTTTATTCTGAAAACATACAAATTTTACACATTGAAAATGATGAGCCTTCTTTTTAGATATTTGGCCGCACATCCCTGTTCTTTTCTGATGTGTACTTAATAACTGCGTCAGGGAAGGTATTTGATGACAGATCCGAAACAAATCGACAAAAATGCTACTTGACATTTACAAGCAATCATCCACCGCCCCACCATCATCCAAAGCAGTCAACTAATTGTCAAAATCGAAATAGAAAATAAAAAATAGCCCGCCGCCCTAAAATTTATCGATAGAAGCATTTTTAGCTGAGTTATGTCCATTTAAAGATTGTCATTATGAGTGAAAGTCATGGACAATTTTTAAATGGACATAGCTCAGTCATTCAGAAATCTTCCTATTGATGAAATTAAACATTCCCGACCAACTTCGATTTTCATGAGAATTACATCGATAAATTCTTGATATTTCATAGAAATTCTAGACAATTCTAGTCCCATATTCTCGTGATCATTCTCCAAATAATAACAAATTTCCGAGACGATACAGTTTCCGATAACAAACATCGGTGAAACAATGATCAATGCGACCTTTCCCAATCCCTAGAATATTAATTTCGAGATATTTCTAAGTAAATATAAAAAATTCTATGTCAATCCCTAGATTTTACGAGCATGCCGGACTTAATTTGCGGGCAAACAATTGGCATTTATTTTCGCAATTGGCATCTTATTTCTAGAAAGAAGGAGGTTACGAGTTGAAACCTAGGTCGTGACATGAATATTTAATAGAAAGTAATGAATTGTAATAGTTACAATGAACGAATTCGAATCCCGTGATATCGAATAAAAGCTATTAGAGCCTGCTGATCTATGGCTATTCTGTTTTATAGATAGGATGTTTCTATCAAATGTTTCAAAAATAAAACACTCAAATTTGTATTTTCACGAATTTAATTGAAGATGCTCCTATGTCCAATTCTGAATAATAATACTATACTACTATTTTCTTACGGATAATTTGCTTCTTCAAGTAGGTCCTTCTAGTATGTAAGTAAGTCCTTCATAAAACATTAAACGAATAAAACTAAATAATTGGAACTTGGGTATTAGAGATCAATACTTGTATTTTAAAATTTTATATTTTGAAATCGGTTAAATATTTCTTGCTTCTAATAAATCGGCATTCAATGGCATAAAATTGGATAGTTTTACAACCAACAATTTATCCAATTAAAAATTAATCAATTATTTGACCCGATTTCAAAATATCCCAGATAAAAGAATACATTTAATGCAATAATTAATATTCAAGATTTGTTTTGATTTAATTTTAATTTTATAATTTTAAATCAATTATAAATTTTGTTAAGCTATCTTTTCAATTTCAACCACATCATGCCTGCCACTTTCACAAATCCAATCAATTATCCAGACATAAATATGAACCATTTAAAATTTCATATTTCTACCCCCCTCCAAAAATTGGGAACATTTCCAATAATTTTCCGGATTCCGCATTTTCCAATTTTCTCATCCACTATCCGTTAAATAAATTACAAACAATAATCATCATCATTAACATGATATTTTCATTTAATATTTACCCAATTCGTTGTTATTATTTAAGGGATTTTGAAATTTTATGATGATAAAATTATTTAATCCTTCAACCCATTCTATTCGTATTAATTTGATTCCACCGCACTTGAATGTGGGTGGGAACTTTTGGATAATGGCTGAGCTTGTGGACATTTGGACAACCTTAATCCGTATATATATAGAGTTATCAATCATTACTGGTTAATGTTTTGGTTGAATTCGAATTCAGAGGAAATGGGCATCAGTTTAATGAGACAGAACTGATAATGAAAATTAAATTTGGAAACGAGGATATAGGACAAAAAAAACTTGAACGTTCTTTTCATATTTCCTTTTTTTAAATCTTTTTTGATCGATATTCGTTCAATTCGATGTTCACGTAAAATTCAGGTGGATCTAGGAAGGTTGTAATTTAATTCGACAATTAAATAAATCTCCCGGATTTAATTTACCAATCGATAAATATTGATATCTACCTCATACCTGGTTATGTAAAGATGACTACATGCGACTGTACTAATTTAATTACATTTAATAACATGTACATTGTACATATATTTATTAATCAGCTTACTTAATGATTATATATTTGCCATGTCTCAATCAACAAAAATTACCTTATACTGGTTGAAAATTATAGACTAATAAGGCGGGGACTGTACCTATTTAACCTGACCACCTGTTCAATTTGTATTAATCCGCCACAATTCATTGTCATTACTTATTCGTATTCACAATTGAAGCCATTTATTGAAAAAGGGCCCATAATCAACAAAAGCCATGATTATGAGTAAATGTCATTTTATGTCTTCCTTAAAGGAGTAATAGTCCTTCTTGAAGCCACAAAGAAACTTATTTAATTTGTTTCGAACCTAGGTTGTACCTAATAGAAGCTGATAGCTATATGCTCTCAATTTCTTCTTAATATCCCCTGCCTTCCCGGATAACATCTCCTGCCAGTTTTTAATCTTTTATTGGGATATATATGGGATTCCTCTTCCCATGATTATTTTGATTATTTCCCTGTTTTTTTGCCTGAAATTTTATTTGTAATATTGTTGAAAGCCATTGCTTCGTTTCTGAAGCTACCCACGTTTGTGTCTAGAAATAATATTATTTGTTTACGATTTAATATGCATTCATTGTGGGTTTTTAATACTTCTTTGGGCAATGGGATTATTGGTCTTCATATTTACCATATATGTTTGCCTTTATTGGAATTGAAAATTGATCGGGAGAGAATGGTAAACATTATGAGTTTTTTTTAACTTTAAAATGTTAGAATTGTATAGAGCAGTGATTACCAACGAAGCTTTCTTGAGTGCGAAACATATACAATTACATATACGAAGCTTTAAAAGCTCGGGCAATTTGGGTAAAATGGGTATAGGCGTGGTAAACAGGGGTATAGAGTAAAGCTCAAAAATGATCAAATATTCTCAACTATATAGAATATTGTTTAATAGGAAATTAAACTGATACCTTTCCTATAAGTATAGGCAACAGTACAATTTTTCCTGTACAAATCTACTATATGTCATTAGATTCGAGAAAGTCGTCTCTTAATTTCAGTCATCGTTACTCTTACGAATGACTATACTGTATTTATCAATGAAAGATGAAAATGTTTTGGAAATACCTACCTTTTTGCTCTGGAGTTTAGGAATAATACCTAATACTTGCTTCGGGTCGCATAAATTAATTCTTACTTCGGACCCTATGTACTATGTACTATGACTCTACTATGTATCTGCTTTATCATCAGTGGCGTGCGGTCAACATCTCCATAAGGCGTGCAAACCCCCATTTTATGACCCCCTTAACAAAATGTTGCAGCCTTATTGTTATGTTGCTTATGACACGATGAGTGCATGCCGAATATTTTCTTCGGCCGGAAAAAAATGTAAAAACGCAGAAAGTTGCTTTGACAGTTAGGTAAAAATAAAAAAATTAAATATTTCGGAAAAGTTGAAATTTCTGTAAGAAAATACTCACTCCGAGAAATTTCAATGTCGGATATCGCGACATATGATCCGGATTTCCCGATAATTTTCTTTGGATCTAAATAAATGTAATGATGCTGGTAGTTTAGTAAATTAGTTGAGGAAAAATAGAAAAATATCAAAAGTAAACATTTCGTACAAAAGCTCTATAAAAACTTCCAGAAAGCTTTAATTTCCGAACTTTATTACTTACGCTCTAAAATCTATTTTCTATCCAGATCTAACGATCCTTTACCGAAATTTCACATTTTTCCTAAAAAAGCTTCAAAAATCTTGAAAGCTCATTGAAAGCTTTAAATTAAAATGCCATTTTATATCACTTGGAATTGAATTTTTATACGTTTCAGTAAATATAAAAGAAATATGGAATTTTCTCAGAAAGCTAATCCAAACTATTAAAAGCTTAATGAAAGCTTAATGTTACGTACCTAATTTTAAACGCTTTAAAATCTATTTTCTATCCAGATAAACATCCCTTAACGAAAGTTGAAACGTTTCCAAAATGAAGCTTCAAAAATCTTGAAAGCTTATTGAAAGCTTACAATTAAAATATCATTTTATTATTAATTGGGAATCTAATTATATTTCGATTCATTAAATTTAGATAAAATATGAAATTTATGTACAAATCTGTCTCAAATTAAAGTAACTTCAGAGAAAGCTTTAAGTTTCGAACTTAATTTAATTAAAATTTAATTTAATTTGGAAACCAAATATGGAATATGGAATTTTCGCAGAAAGCTTATCCAAACTATGATGGCTCAACAAAAACTCGAAGGTTCGAACTAAATTATTTACGTTCTAAAATCTATTTTCTTTCCAGATCGGACCTTTAACGAAATTTCAAGTTCTCCCAGTAAAAAATAATGGTTCACAAACCTCGAGAGCATTACTCGAGATGGTATTTAATCCCATTTGTAAAGCTTTCTTGAGATTTTTGTTTTCACACAATCCCTTTAAACAAAAGTTTTCATTTAAATTTATTTATCGGGAGATAAGATGATTAAAATAAAATGTTATTTAAAAGCTTTGGATAAGCATTGTGAAGTTATTAAAGCTCTTATAAGACGTTTAACTTTTAAACCGAAATATAAAGTTTTTGTTAGATCCCCTGATTTCTTCACAGGGCTGTTAAATGAAAATTTAATTATTAGGAGAGAAATTAAATTCCATACTGACAAAAATAATATTTTAACTAAAATATTTCCATTTCCAAGATTTCAAATAATAGGATGGAAAATAAAAATTTCAAATGACCGTAGGCCAGATTTGAGTCGGCAAATTGCCGCAATAGGAATTGGTTACGATTTAGTTGATATTTCAGGTGTGTTCTGCGCCTTCTGCGCATTAAACTGCACGCCACTGTTTATCATTACCATTATAACTTCATTTATAACACTAATAGTCTTTCCGAGTAACTCATGTAATTAAACTGAGTTATAAATTGTCTAGGAACAAAACATATCGCGCTTAAAGTTTATGTAAATCATTAGCGTGCAGTCTAATGTGCAGAGGGCACAGAGCACACCTGAAGTATCAATAAATTCATAACCAATTTGCTGCAAATTGCTATCTAAAATTATTTTATTTAATAGCTTTGAACCATTTTAATAATTTTTTAATCAACTTTAGAGTGAATTATGAGGGGAAAGGAGAGAATACTATAAAAAAAAGTCCCGAAATCTGGCCTATGGTCCACCTATCTGGGTATTAATCCGATCAGTGAAAGATATCTATGGTCGATACTGTCCATCGACGTGGTGGTATTATTGGATAAGAGTTTATACGCTTTGAAATTTATTTTCAATCCTAACAATTTAAAATCGGTGAAATTGAAGATTTTCAGAAGAAGCTTTAAGAAGGCTCCAAAATCTCATCGAAAGCAGTTAATTAAAATATTATTCTAGTCATTATGGAATCTAATTTTTCTACCAATAATTAAATTTAAATGAAAACCGAAATTTTCCATGGAAAAAGCTCCGTGGAAAATTAAAAGCAGAAGAATATTCTAAATTATTGTATATACATTTTAGAATCTATTTCCTATCAATATAAATTAACGTCATTGAAATTTAAAATTGTCTGAAAGAGCTTTAAGAAACTTTCAAAAGCTTAACCAAAGCTTTTCATTCAAATATTTTGTCAATCATCGTCAAATCTCTTTTATTAAATAAATTTAAATGAAATAGGAAACTCTGTGGAAAATTAAAATTCCTAAGGGAAGCTTTATTGAATTGAATTGAATTGAATTGACGACAAATTATAATTAAGAGATTCATTGTCCTTTCTTGCCTTTTCTAGAAAAATTCATCAGTCGGCCTGTAATTTTGCATAAATATATGACTTCAATGAGCTTTCGAATTTTTTCTATAATTTTTTGGGAACAAATGAAATTTCGTGATAAGACGAATATCTATAAAAAATAGATTTTAAAACGTAAAAAGTTAAGTTTGAAACTTAGAGCTTTCTTTGAGTTTACAATGGAATGAGAGAGCTTTTACCGAACATTTTTCTTTTACTTAAATTTATTGAATCGAATAGAAATTAAATTCCAAATGATATAAAATGATGTAATAATGTAATAATGCAATGAGCTTACAAGATTTTTAAGCTTTATTTTGGAAAATTTAAAATGTAGGGCTATGTAAGGGCTATTTCGTAAAGTAAATCTGGATAAAAGGTAGATTTTACGCGTGCAAAATAAAGTTCGAAACTCAGCGCTTTCGTTGAGTTTTTAAGAGTTTGGATGAGCTTTCTGCGAAAATTTCACATTTTATTTAAATTTAAGGAATGGGATATAAATTCGATTCTAAATTATATAAAAACATATTTTAATTTGAATGAGCTTTGAAATAGACTTAGGCAATGAATAGGCAATGAAATAGAAATTGAAATAGAAATATGCTTCTAATTTTGCTTATATCCATCGATCTCTAATTCTATCTAGTTGATAAATAATTCTTTATGATTTTCTAAAAATACTGATTTATTGCCAGATTTCATTTTGTAATAATTACTAGAATGCAATGGTATGAATATTTTCTATGCTTCATTCTACAGCTGAAAAGGGTGAAAAATCCCTCATTATTCATGGAATAATATTTTGAAACGATTATTATTATTTTACCTTCAAAATTTATTCAAAATTCAATAAACTGACAATACAAATAAAATCTCATTTACAAGCATATTTAAATCTGATAAATAATTATTTTATGGACGATAATGAAAACAAATATACAAAAATTTCCACAACAAAAAAAAATACCCAATTTAATCGAATCAGTTTTATATATCGAGCAGTCCGCCCTAACAAAGAACCTCCGCCATCCAATGTGATATATTAACCCATACCTTCTTCCATGTAATTAAATACATTATGTAATATGATAATAAAAATAATTGTTATTTGTTTATTATTTATTTAATAATTATTTTATGTTTGGAAAAAGAAATTATTATGAAACAATTTTTATGGGAAATTGTATTATATGGTTCGGTACCGTAGGAATAGGCGCTTAAATTGTTCCTCACTAAGAATTTAATTAATTTATTCAATTAACTAATCTCAATTGGCATTTTTTTAAAGTATACAAAGCTTCCCTATAGATGTCAAATTCTACATTCTATGAAAGTAAGGTATCGAACATAGTAAAAGTAAGTAACAGATCGATAAGATTAAATATTTTTTCTTTCAACTCATCCTTTCGCCTTACTTCTTCACTAGCTCGTTATAGCTTTGCTGGTGTTATAATTTGTTGAAGACGTGACATTACTGTATTGACTAAGTACGCGTATGAGAACAATAAACAATTATTTATTGTACTTGTCTACTTATATTTTTACTGTTTGGACTTAGTAATAAGTTATGTTAAGTAAAGTCGGACTTTTTAATTAACGTCATTAATGTCCAATATATGTTTTGTTATTTAATGGTTATAATTGGAAAGCAATCATCGACACAGTCATAGATCACGAAACGTGTTAAAATTAATTATCATCGGTAATTATCAATTACTTGATGTCCCATGTCCAAACTCCCAACGTACAATACTTTCCCTCAAAAAATTGACATTACTCGTATGAAGATAATTTGTTGCTGATATACTCGATATTGGCTGTAAATTATACATATAGTGTTCGATAAAATTGTAGATTGGTTCGGAAGTATTTCCTATATTCAAATTATTTTACGTCATTATTGGCACCATTAAATAATCAATAACTCGTTTTCATATTTAATAAAATCAAATTAAATGTTTAATTTATAATTTTAAATATTATTGGTTGACTTTAATGGCACGAAGGCGATTTTTTAATTTTTTCCTCGTAATTTAGAATATTGTATTTAACATTTACATTTTTTTTTTAATTACAAATAAATTTTTTCAACCAATAGGGTAAAGACGCTGTATTTTGATAACCATTTTAATTCAACTATTTTTTGAATTACAATTAGTTCATAGAGCATTTCATTTTTGAATTTCTAGTACACATTTTTTTTACCACACAGACACCCTCCAATTGATTACAAAATTAAGGGATAATATTATTTCTAGATCTTCTTCACCTGGCACATAAAGGAAATATCTTGAGAATTTTTTGAATATTCTGAAATTTATAAAATTTGGAAACAATATTAGAATCCAATTTCGGAAAAATATCGAAATATTTAAAAATATTCATAAAATTTTTGAGTATTTAAGGGATTTTTTTTCATTGTCCCAATTTTCAATAAACTCCCTAGATTATTTCACGAATATTGCAGACATTTCGCCACATTTTCACGACAATATATAAGATTTTAATTCGCAATTTTGTCCATAAATTTTCCGAATTTGGTAATTGGAAAGATCTTTAAGATAGTAAGGAAAAAGTCAGAGAAATTGGGGGATATCGGAAAAAAATTAGACAGAGTTAATTAAAGTTAGAAGAAGTTTAGATAAATTTTTGAATCTTACAATTTTGGGGAGATGGAACATACATATCCGAAAACGCCGATTAAAATGGCGAAAGGTCGAGCAAGTTATACAAACATTGACACTGCCGCGACTTCTCATATTTTTATGTTTTCTGATTATTTCTCCTCTTTGCTTCTCTTCGAATTTTTAGACCTTCCTCGAGTTTTCCGATTACCTCGAGTTTAGTCGACTTGTTCGAATTTTTTTTCCAAATCGTCTGTTTTCGTGTTCGATTTTCCTGACATAAACGTGATTTACAATTTGCCTGATTTACAAACATATCCAAATTTACCAATTCCATACAGTTTCTAATATTGTCCGACAATTACCCAACATTGTCACCGACATTTAACCAACTCCCTCAAAATTTTCTACACAAAAATCTGTCTTTTTTAAATCAAATACAGTTCTTTGAACGTCAGGGACATTACACGACTTGCGTTAGTGGTTTGCTTTTCAAAAAAAAAACTAATCAGGAAATTGGCAACCCAATTAGTCGGTTAAGACTGATTTTTTTAAATCCGATTTAAAAAACAAAAAAACATGTGCGCTTAGACAACATTGCTAAAGTGAAACTACTTTTGGACAATTTAATTAAGTTCGTGTTTCGTTTTGGGGTCGAAATGGATTTTAGTATGAAAAAAATTCTGGGTCACCCTCTAAGAGAGCGAAATTTTTTGGGTCCAAATGGTTCTTGGGTCGCCCTGTAAGAAAACAATTTTGGGTTACACTGTAAGAGAGAAAAAAAGTTTGCGTGAAAAATGTCCAAATGGTTTTTGGGTCATCCTGTTAGAGAAAAAAATTTTGGGTCACGCTTTCAGAAAACAAATTTTTGGTCACCTTGTAAGAAATAAAATTTTGGGATCCCTGTAAGAGAAAACAAATTTTGAGAAAAGAAATTTTTGGGTCACCCTGTAAGAGAGAATACAATTTTTGAGAAAAAGAATTTGTTGTGTAGCCCTATAAAATTTTGGGTCACCCTGTAAGAGAGAAAAAATTATCGAGTAAAAAATGTTTGGGTCACCCTGTAGAAGAAAGATTTTTGGGTTACCCTGTAAAAGAAAAATATGTTGTCTTCAGTATTTGGCGTCTGCACACTGCACCTGCATTTCCTACCTCAATTTAACTGGTTTTGACGTCTGGATATATCTGACTTCAGTATGTATCTATTTTCGTTATGGAAATATTTCGAAACGACATTTCCCCATTTACGGTATGGAAATATTTCGAACTGATAATAGGGAGTATTTAACACCATTTTTCGTAAAATTTTTGAAAATTTACGATCAAAATTTTCAGTTCCTTCGTTCAAATATTTCTAAAATAAACAGCTAATTTGTCGCCAAATTTTGGAATATTTATAATATTTTCGAATCTTCATAGATTGTTAGAAGTGGACTTTGGAAGGGATGGCTAGAAAGTGTGAAATTTCAAGAGAGCTTTTATTATTATTTAAAGGTATTTTATTTACTAGCTTGTCTACCGGTACCAGTCAATATATGAAACCAGCACGATTTTTCGAGGATATGATATACCACCTAAAGCCTTACCAGTAAAAAGTCATAGGAAGATACAGTCGTTCAAGAGAAGGACTAATACGAAAATAAAAGTCGATATGTACTTCATGTAAATTTTAAGTAGAAATTAAATTAAGGTCTAACTGTCGTCACTTGTATTGGTTCATAAATAAACTCTTTCGGTTAAAGTGTATTCGTGAATGCGTACGTATGCAATATTGTCTGAAATTCTATACTTTACATCTCCACTTCAGAAACAAGAGATTAAAATGGTCCATCCCCGGAAAAATGGCAAATTAACTTTGTAAAATGTTTCGAAGTATTTAAATTTTCAAGAACATACATAAAAGTATTTTCTTTCCAACTTGTTTTTCTTTATTATTCCCATTTTACTTGCATTAATTTTCCAAATAAAATTTTCCTATTATATTTCGAGTTTTAAATAAATCATTTGGAGGAAAATGGTTTTATTTTTGTGATCCATCCCCTAAATCTGATCCTACTTCCGTTCCTCAATTTCTACCAAACAGATTAAAATTGGAAAATATTCTTATGACTTGTTAAAAAGTTTCATCGAAAAGAATTCTCGTTGTGAACGGGGGAAAATTCTTTCTTAATTTTCTAAAGAGCCATGGGTAGGAATAATGGTTTTGGAAGATTAATAAATGCTTTCTGTATATAGTTACCATGGCCCGGAAGTGAATAAGGATAATACGGTTTGATGGAAACGGTTCGATTCGCTTGTTTTCTGGGGAGTTAAACATAATTGTGATTAATATACACATTTAAAAATAGATTGTTATTATTATTTAGTATTTTCCATTATCCTAATACATAATAAATATCAACCAAAAAAAGAGAAAAAAAGGATATGAAAATATTGTTGAACGGATAGACAGCGTATAATACGTTACCTACATCCAAGAAAAAATCCTGTACGAGATTATGGTTAGAAACAAAAAAATTATTATAAACAACATTATGAACATCTTCGTCTTATGGCTGTGATAAAGTTAGTGGTGATATTAAGATGCTATGTAGCTAAGGAATGGGATTCTCTATATTATGATTAACATTACAAGTTTAATGCTTTTATTATCCACATTGAACATATAACCCCCGGATTATATGAAAAACAACCATACCAAATGTAAAGACGGGAAACTGTTTATAATAAAAGTTGAATCCTTAAATTCTACCTAACGTTTACGGCTATTTAAATCTACTACATATTTAGAGGAGATAATCATTTCTCAAACAAAGGTGTGCAACAAGGTTTACTTCATGTATAATGAATATATCGAAATATCTTTCATACATTTTCAAGATGAGCTAACTTATTATATTTAGTATCCTCAGTGGTCATGTAATGGATTGCAATTATCTTGTTTATATTCCATTGATTAGTAATTTTCCGGTTCATTATTGAATTAGTTTCATACAAACTAACAGGGTATAAGAAATACAGGGTATTACGATATATCCCGGCGCTCTGCTTCTAGAATAAATTGATAATTTCTTATGAATATCTTGTCATATTGACAGAATTTTTAAAAATTTGAATCTCGACGCTCAAATTCTTATACATATGTGTAAAATTAGAAATATAGCAGAAATGATCATTTTTCTGACCTCTAGTATACTTACTTTATCATTTTATGCAAGGCTAGATCTCCGAAGAAGTTTATACATAATAATATCAGATTAATCAAATGAATTAAAAAATCTTCTTAATAGACCGTAACTCATAAGAGTGCTCGTGCACGGTTTATACCTATAGGAAGTTTTCTCGTTTACAGTTAAAAGTTCTTTATTCCAATGAGTATAAATTGAGTATTACTTTGCATATTAATTTTTTTTCGCTATGCTCTTTCTTCGATCATTTTCAATACTAAAAGTGGGAATTAAATCAATGAAAATACAGCGGGAGTTTATTCGATTTAAAGCAAGGGGTCACTCCATTCCGTCATGATCATCTCTTTTATTCCTCGCGGAACATGAGACTACAAGAAATTTCCGCCATTTTAGTCTGTTCTGAGCTTAAAGCTTTTTAAAGCTTTTTATGAGCTTTCGAAATTTTTGAAGCATTTTTTTTAGGGCAATTTGAAATTTTGTTAAAGGATCGTATTTGGATAAATAATAGATTTTTAATCGTTAAAAATTAAATTCGAAACTTAAAGCTTTCGTTGTGATTTTAATAGGATCCATAAGCTTTCTGCCAAAATTCCATCTTTCATTTAAATTTAATGAATCGAATGAAAATTCGATTCCAAATTATTTAAAATAACATTTTAATTTTAAGCTTCCAATCGGCTTTCGAGGTTTTAAAAACTTTATTTTGGAAAAAAAATTGAAATTTCTTTTGGATCGTTGTTTGGATAGAAAATAGATTTTACATCGTAAAAAATAAGGTTCGGAAAAGTAAGATTTCCGGGAGCTTTAAAGCTTTTACAGAGCTTTTGAACGAAATGATTTTAATATTTTTATATATTTCCTCAGTTAATTTAGAAGCTTCCTGCATCATTACATTTTTTTGGATCCGATATTCAAATATATCGGTACTAGCCCTTACGAATTTGTGATTTTTCTAATAGATGATGTTAACTATTCCGTAATATTTAATTTTTGTGTTTTTACCAACTGTTAAAGCAACTTTCTGCATTTTTCCATTTTTCCCGCCCGAAGAAATCTGCACATAAATTCTACACATCCCATGGAGACGTTGACCGCTGACTCATCTCAAGTCAGATTTAAAAATTCAAAATAGCTAATCCAAAATGGATATGGCGAGGTCGGAGTTTAACAATTTGGTGTGAATTTATGAAAATTTGTTACATTTTAATTGAGTTCAGTTTATTAATTGATTTATGAAAATTACAATTAACTACAACATGATATGAACCTGGCTAAAACCCGTGCGGGCGCATGATCGCACAAAAATTCGTACTACAATTCGGTGGACACCTTACGGCAGCTAAATTTAAAATATGTTAAAAGTAATGGTATAAGGTACACATCCTTGGCTAAATAAAAGCGGAATATTGCGGAACTTTTTTTAAAAACTTTCTTCTTCTTAGAGGTTCATATATGAAGACAACAGGGGAAAAACGAGGAATGTCACAAAAAATCTAAAATTGAGTTAAGATCGCCATTTAGTGGAAAAATGTCTATATTTTATTATAAATACATCTCCTCGGAATTGATATTTTGTGACATTCCTTGTTTTCCCCTGTGGTCTTCACATGTAATTTTGAAATTACATACACGTTAAATTAATACTAAATAATACGTCAAAACTAATATATATTTATAATACCTGGAGGAAAATTCTCCAAGTTGGAAGATATTAATCAACCGATTTTCACTAATGTTATAACACTTGAAAAGTATCGTCATTTTTTAAAATCGGTACATTTTGCGCGCGTTCGAAACAAAGGCCAACTTTGTACTGATCTACTATCAAGATCGGAGTAGATAAAGATTTGCCTTTTTATAAATTAATGCTGGGACAATCCCTGAATCCAACAGGATCAAACATGGTATGTAGAAAACAAAAAAGTTGATTTCTTGTTCGACATTCGACGCCCCATTGTGCATCGCGGGTGTTAAGAGGAGTTAAGAAAGAATAGACTGCCGACTTACTATTCGTCCTCATTTGCCTGCCCGAGTGCCTGATGCCACTCCATTCCAGAAAAATAAATATATACATATTGGGAAAGTTCATGAAAAATTACATAAACATCGGAAAACCCCAAATTCCCAAACCAAGTTTGCAAAAAACTTTGAAAATTTAACAAAAATTTTATATTTTTAAGAAAATCATAGAATTTCAATATTAAGTGGGAAAATTTCAAAAGTTGGATGAATTTTGATACAACTTTCCAATTTTCAAGAAATTTTCCCATGCTTATAAAATTTCCGAAATTTCAAGAAATATTTATTAAACATCTGATAATGCGCTTAAATAAATATTAACTGTCATGTCTTTCGACATATTGCGGCCGCTTTTCCTTCAGTGCTCGGCTCAAACACATAAATTGTGTTCTGTAGTGAGCTCCAGTAATTGATTAGTTAGATAGATTAGAGCAGCTCATAGTACACTACACCCAACTGGTCCCACCAAATGAAGAGCATAAACTTTAATCCATGAAAGGCTTCGCCTTTAGTGTTGATGGTTGCCCAGGCTCAATCACCCGAAAATTCCAAAAATTGGCTTAGTTATAGCATTTTGAAATTGAAGTATGAAAATTCCAAGTTTTGAGATATCGAGGTTCAAAGTTTGGCAATTTTTACAATGTTTTCCTGACATATCACAAACGAGTTAAGCGACATAATTGCACGTCGCAATTTCTTATAGGATTTTTTGTCTAGATTTCAAATCAGTAAAGAAAATTAATCTAACTGTCGTCGTTTTATTGTCATAATAAAAAACTGAAAAGTGGTCCTGGAAAACTGCAATTCTTCAAAAGGGACCTTAACTTCCCATATGAAATACTACAAATATATGTAAAAAATTTAGTTTTAATTAATATTAACAAATAATTCACATTTATATAGATATGAAATAGCGAGGTAGAGGTTGGAGAAAATCTCTTTTTTGGGAAGATAAGGTCCCTTTTCCTATGGAACATCACATATATTGAAAAATGTGTTAACAAAATTAAATAAATATATGAAATGTGTTTGTCTATTATTCGCTCGCCCCTCCCCTCTCCCCTTCCCCAAGAATTCCTTGAATGAATGAACTGCTTTCGGCAGCACTTTTCTTTATATTGAAGTAATGGAGTAAAACTCCCCGCAAAAATACTTTATTTGGTACAAAACTCGACATATGAAGTATGAAGTAGAAAGTATTTTTCTTTTCAGTTAATGATAAATACTAGATATTAACTGTCAGTGACAGTATCTTTCAGTAAGAAATAGTTACGACATCTTTTGTAAAACGTTACGAATTAATTCAAATTCCTAATAGTATTTCCCTCGAATCACCCAAATAATAAATTTCAACAATCCCTCGGATAAACCTTTACGTGTAAATCGGCGAACGATTTTTCGTGTTCTCGAGCAAAAAATAGCCGTGGGTGATGTGTAAAGAGTAATCATGTAAATCCGGGTTCAAATTCTAAGAAATTTTCCGAATGAAACTTTCCGATTTTCATTAAGATTTTTTTGTATCAAATATCTATATTTTTATCTAATTTTCATCTACATATATCTTTATCTAAGTATCAATAAAACTATTTAAAAAAAAGCAGAGTCTATACTCTTTCATTTTTACAATCGGTTGAATTCCAGTTTTTGGCTCAATTCAAAAACGATCGAAGAATTCCCGTCTCTACTGAAGATGCAGGGAATACATGCCTCCTCTTGGTAAATAACTTGATGTCCTCCTGATATCTCTGCTTGTACAACGAGTACATTAAGTTCCCCAAAGTACAGCACTTCCTACTCCTCTCAACTCAATAGTAGCGTTAAAGAATGTTGTTGTTTCTTTATAGTTTTGAGATCTGTAGTTCTTCTTACTTGTTCAGAGTAATTAAACTAAAATTATATTAGTCAGACCTTATAACTAAAAATTAATTTCTTCTTAAAACAAAATCTTATCCTTGCTATCTAAAAAAATACATTGCCGCCTTCTAATAGGTATTTCTAACTTAATAGAAATAATTCAAGAAGCGTTAGTAAAACGTCTCTTCATGATGTTAAATTCATTATTTGCACCCTGTTTATTACCGACATTACTTTCTGAAAGTAAACGGGTTAAGTGAAAAAGCTTCCT
>JANTOP010008029.1:0-16109 GCA_027564815.1 Symmerus nobilis
GACAATCACACCAACCTAACCAAAGCCAGAGCCACATCCTTATCAAGCCAAGCCTAGTCAATAGAAATGTTCTACAGTAATGTCCCTATTTGTGATAAATTTCAAATGGCGTAAACCCAGTGACGTGCGGTCAACATCTCTATAAGCTGTTCAAATTTTTATGACCAAAATGTTACAGCCTTTATCATTGCGTCTGCTTTATTCAAGAGTGCATGCCGAAAAATTCAAAATTATCAAAACTAAATGTATCGTACAAAAGCTCTGCAAAAACTTAAAAGCTCACAGAAAGCTTTATTTTCAGTACCATATTTTTAACGTTTTAAAATCTCATTTCTGTCCAAATAACGACCGTTTAACAAAATTTCGAATTTTTCCAAAAAAATGCTTCAAAAATGAATAAAATAATATTTTAATTAAAAGCTTTAGATAAGCTTTTGGAAGTTTCTTAAGGCCCGTTTGAGACAATTTTAAATCTCGTTAAATTTTAATTATTATTTCTTAAATGATGTTAAATTATTGAGATAGAAAATAGATTTTAAAGCGTATAAATTTAAAACCGAATTCTAAAATATTCTCCATCTTTTAATTCTTCACGGAACTTTTCAACGAAAATTTCATATTTCATTTAAATTTAATTATTGGGAGAAAAATTATATACCATACAACATAAAATAATATTTTAATTAAAAGCTTTCGATGAGCTTTTAGAACTTTCTTAAAGCTTTTTCAGAAATTATTCTAAATAAAAAAATCTCCAAAAAAAAATTCCTACATCTTCTAAATAAAAAAATTTGAGTTAGCGATTTGCAGCAATAAAAATTGTGCAATGGTTTTGTTGATATTTTAGGCGTGCTCTGCACCTTCTGCGTTTTAGACTGTACGGTGAACCTATTGACTAACTGCTACTTGTATAGTGTTCAATCGATGAAAAAACTTACCACAGAATATTGGTTTTGAAAGAAGTGAATATATTGATTATTTTCTGGGAATTTTGCCAGCAAAAATTATTAAAATAATTACTAATGACTTAGTAATAAAAACCAGTAAACTAACAAAGTTTCACACTTCAGTATACAAACCGTCTGTGTACACAAAGTGGAAAAACTAATATATAAATCGTAGTAACTCCGTATTTGCATGCAAATATTAATTATTATTGCATACGAGTATATTTATTTGTTGCCAAATTTTGTGGTTCTTTCTTTAACCTATTTTCTTTCTTGCATATTTTCTTGTAATGTTAAATCTTATAATAGTAAACATTATAATTATGCACGAATTTGTTCATAGAATACAAACAGCTTCGCGTAAGTGGATGGATGTACGATAAGGGTATTCCTCCAACGAAACAACATATGACTTGCCGCAATGGAAAAAGGAAATGTTACAATTGGATAGTATTTTCATAAAATAAATTAAATATGTAGTTCTATTATTGCACACCCTGTATTGCACCTATAATAAATCAGATGCATTATTTATTTGTAAAGTATAATAAAACAAGATTTATTCAATGTGATTTTCCATTTATATAGTTTTTCCCAAATAATATACACCAATATTGATTTTGTTATTTTATTGATTTTTTATAAATGCAAAATATTGGGGTAGGTCTTTGCCAAATATATAGAATTTTTTTAAAATAAATTCTACGAATGCAGTACAAAATGAAAAATGCATTTTTATTTGGAAATTAATTATTTAATAAATAGTTTTAATATTTGGAAATATTTATTTAAGCAACAAAAAAATTCTTTTATTGTAATAATACTTATTGTGTGTTTAGACCTAGAAAAAACTATTTATTATAAAATATCTATTCTACAAATGTAAAGAATAATATTTTTTTTAATTTTAAATGTTTACTTTTTTACTTTTCTTTATATTCTGTATCTCTTTTAATCCAATTAATTTTTTGGTTCATTTCACTGTAAAATTAGAATTAACATTTTTTTCCTGTATAAATAGTGAAATTCCCTCTTTCGAATATTATTGGTATATTTTTACCCTTGTAAAAATAATAAATTAAATAAAATAAAAAAATAAACCGTCCATAGAAAACTAATCATCAATAATTGATTTTACAAGTTCTAACTGTTTTCTGTAATAATATAGAATTATATACATATATATTATATATATGTAGATATTTATGAAAATAAAAGAATTGTTGTTTAACCTATCCTTAGGAAAACGTGTTAACAAATTGAACTTTTTGTCTATGGAATGATGGCGATGGGCTCTCCTAATCTAAACAAAACTGTTACTATTAACACAACTATTGTTAACTATCAACACAAACGCATTCGTTTCGAAATAATTTGCCTAATCATTATTAAACATAATTCAAGTAAAGAAAAAAAAACAATTTAAGGCGGCCTCCTTTCTTGATCGTTTGTGTGCCGGAAAGAAATGTAACGAAACGAAATAAAATAAGAATTAAAAAAAATGTACAATAAAATATATAGACAGGGAAAGAAGTTCAAGCATAACATCTCATTAGGTCGAGGCTACAACCAAAAACAGAAAAAAAAATTATATATTTCTTGTTAATTATAACCCACAATTTATAATGACAACAGATAAAATGTGTGATCCGAAAAATGAACAGAAACAGATAGAATTATGGGCAGAACAAACGGAATTAAAGATCTCATTATGATCGAATGGTATTTTCGGGAAATATACCAGGCAGTTATAATTAAACCAATAATGAGAAAGTAAAATTAAATCAATATTTCATAGAGGTAATGAGTAGAAGAAGTAGAATTGTATTAAAGAAGTTAAAAGATGTATGCCAACATAAGTAGTTTATTGATTAACGTTCTAATTTCTTACCAAACAATAGATAATAATACAATACATTGTACACTTCTTTAGGCTTCTTAAACCACAGAAATACCGAAAATATCAGAGGTCAAGGAACTGAATCAAAACGGTGCCTGACAACGGTTTTCATTAAAACATTATTTGACTGATGTTGGGGTGAGATAATATTTTCCAAATTACTTGATTTTCATGATACATTGTTGGGCAAATAAATGAACTCAAAACAGTTGTACCTAGTAACAGCATAAATATAATGAGCAAAATATCCACGTTGACCGCACATGTATTAGAAATGTTGTGGTTCAATTAATATGGGCTTGTCTTGATATAAAAAAGTATTCAATATTCCAATTAATTAAAATCATAAATCAGATGATATATTCTCTTACATTATAGGAATTATGTAATTAAAATATAATTTACAATCATTACTGAAGTGTAATAATAATGATCGATTATTGCTATTGAACTATGAATTTCTATGTCTATCTTTTAATACCTCACTTTATTATATGATGGAATTAAATTGTGAAGTAGTGGCTATCTCAACAATAATTGAGCCGTTTTTTTAAAGTGGAACAAGTTCACTTTTGAAAAAAATTAGTTAATGGTAATTTTAGTAAGATATACCTCTTTTTATATTTTTAATATAATATATTCAATGGCCGATTTCTTGATAACAACCCAAAACAAGACCTAAAACAGGAGATAAATACATCGATATGATAAGTTTACTTCCTTATACCACCTATTTATAATGAATACTTCACTATCAGAGGAGAAATAATTTTAAAATATACAATTTTTTAAATTTTTATTTCTGTAAAAATATGGACTTATTCCTCCTCTTGTTTTATTGCTTTCTGTTTTGTTATTATTGAAAGTGGAATAAGTCCATTTGTTGCTGCAAAATCCTTTATTTTCCTTAACAATTTTAGAAATTATTATTGCACAATAAAATTTAACATTTTCTTAGTGTAGAAAATATCACCCGAATTGATTATCGTTCGCCAATATTTTTAAATTGATTCAAACGCAAACCCAAATATTTCGATTTATGAATAAATGGGCTTATTCCACTTTCACAAAAAACGGTTCAATTTTCAAGCCGATTTTCAATACTACTAGTACACGGAGAAAAAGACTTAAACATCTTAGGATTGACTCAAGAAAATAGACTATCGTTTTTAAACCATGCATTTTATATCTTAAAAATATTATTATACGGAGGTTGTTCACGTCGCCCAGTCAACGAACCACTAGGTTCCCATCTTTCTGGAGCAATCTCATGAAGGTGGTTTTCATAAGGTTCGACCGCTACATCTGATGTGTCAAATTACAATCCACCAACTTTTCTTTTTTGAAAGGAAAATGAAGAAGTCGCATGAACTTTAATTTAATTTAATTTAATTTCACTTAAAACATACTCTTAACAATAAAATTACAGTAAATATAACAAACAAATCGATATGAAATTCTATTGTAAATTACGATAATTTCTTTTTGAAGCTGTATCTTGATAGACAGTAATCGAACTGAGCCTCGGTAGAATTTGAACTAGACCAGACTCAGACCAGCCCAGTCGACGGAGGGCGAAAATAACAAACTGCCTTTGTACCGATTCCAGCCTCTGAATATGTGTATAATAATGAGGGGACCAAATTACGCAAGCATATTCAAAAGTAGACCGAACAATTAGGTAGGCTCAATTTAAATAACATATGTTTTTTCTTATAGATTCGAATTCTACTCTTCAAAATAATAGAAATATTCGTTTGCAGTACCCCTTTCTGACCATTAATAGTTACAGAGTTATTCCCATTTAAAACACATGAAATGACGGTTGAACCGACAAATTTCAAATAATCGTACTGAAAATTTGAAAATTTGCTATTTGCATCTCAAAAATTAGGGGTAGGAGAGAAAAAATAAAAAGAAACGTATTAATATTTTTGAATTAGGAATCCGAATATGTATTGAAAAGGGCATAATTTTTTTTTTGAGCCTACCTAATTGCACAGTAAATAGCTTTTAAATTGTACGGTTCAAAGAACTGGCCAGATCTCTTCAAAAATCCCAACATTGAATATGCTTTGGATACCACATAAGCCTATATAAGAATTGAAGGAGAGTTTACTGTCAAATACGACCGCCAAATCACGCATGCGGTCAACTCTATTGACAATAGAACCATCTAATAAGTGGTAGACGAAAGAAAAATTTGATAAGCGACGATTAAATGTAAGGACGTTACACTTACTAATATTAAACGAAAGACCATTCAGATGACACCAGGACACTGAAACAAAAAGAGCGTGAGTCACAATGAACAGATGGCAGATCATTTATAAATATTGTGAATAATAAAGGACCAAGGACGAGAACGTTGACCCAATTTTGACACATTGTGAACGACCACAAAATATGATTTTAACCAATTTAAACATGGAGAACTAATACCAATTTTAGACAGCTTATTTAACAAAACATTATGCTGAACGTGATCAAATGCTTTTGAAACATCAGTGTAAATGACATCGCCTTGCGAACCGCACTTTAGAAATTCAAAAATAGTATTTGAGAACTCCAACAGATTAAAAACCGTGGATCTCCCTTTAATAAAACCGTGCTGATTATCACATATATATAACTTTATGGCAATTAGTGAATCACCAATTCCATGCGTGATGTGGCCAGAAATGTGATTGTTCGAGCTGCGTTGAGTTCAGAAGAATTGTCTTGATGCAGAATCATTTATCCTGTTGATCGTTTCTCAAGCACTTTTTCAAGTACATTTGGCAAACAAATGGTAGTATACCACATTGATCGTACGATTATTCCCTAATAGTACAGTAATTTTAGATTGAGTTCACTAGAAAGAATATCTGGAGATCATTTATATATCAATTGAAATGGAAGAAATTCTGTTTCCGAAAGGGTACCTCTTCGGAATATTAATCTACAGATTTCTCCCTTTCGATTGATATATAAATGACATCCAGAGATTCATTCTAGTGATGCTTGTACAATCTAATCTATAATGACTGTACTATAAAAGGATAGTAGCAACATGACCCGTGCATTCTAAAAATAAAGATACCACTTTTTGCCCAGCACTTTGCCCACGGGTTGGTGTTCCTCCGCCTGGAAAGTTTAATTAAGCTGCTTGACGTTTGCTTCCCGGCTACAGTATTAAATTCAGGTTTTGTCACCGAACATAATATCATACATAAATTGATTTTGCCTAACATTGGTTAAATTCGTTTAGCAGTTGCTTGCACAAATCTATATGCGTATTTTCTTGAACCAGTGTAAAGTTGTGTGGTATCGACCGAGGTCAAATTTTTCTGACAATAATGTGTATGGTGCAAAAATGGTTCTGATTTGAGTCATACCTCCAATATATTGTCCTTCTCCATTATGTTGCAAACTTTGTCGATGTCGAAACGTTCCGGCATAACGGAAGAGGTAGTTGGTCCTTTATTGAACCCTAACAAGGGGAGCCCGTAAAAGGCCACAAGTCCGAAAAAATCTCGGTCGGATATACATGCGCTTGCTGCTACCGGCAAAGACGTCGATTTCAACGGAACTTGTCCATTTCGCTCAGCTTTTCTCAACTTTATTTTTACGACATTTTCCCTACGCTTCTAGTTTTTTCAGATCATTTTCTAGGAAATTTGGAAAAATAGTCAGAGAAAAATCCGGAAAATATTAAAAAATTCGGAGAGTGGAAAAAGAGTCACTAAAGTAAGTCACTGCCGCCTTTTTCTCACCACATTTATTTGATATCGCCCTTCTTTCGTTCGCGCTTTTTTTAAACTAATAATATCGAGTCACAGTCGACAAAGTAGTTCAAAAATTTAAACAATAAATCCATATAGGCAAAAATAACTAGTAACTTCTTGATTTCTTCTTGATTGAATTATCGATCATTGCGTGTGAAATGGAGTGCACCATGTCTAAAAATATTTCATTAGATGCAATATGTAAATGCTATGGTATTTCAATTTTAATAAATTGCATCTAAACTATTACATAATATTAAAAATATTATTCTCTATTGCCTCATTTAAAATCAATAGAATTCCAAAAGAATATGAAACTTTTAAATATTCACAATAAATGGATAGAAATTATTTTTTCAACACAATGCTTACAAAATAAATAATATTTCTTTAAGACTATTTTTGAAACAAAACCCATATGAGAATATTTTATAATCCAAATAAGAAAACCATCTTTTAGCAGTTTATTTAAATTTTATGAAGCGAAAATTAGCTTTAAATATGTTCAACAGATGTACGGCACATTATCATCGTTATGCCCAAAATGAGAATTTGTTGAATGCAGGCAAAATATTTCTGTTTATATTCTAATTTTAACATTTCGAACCCGAGTATGGTTTACATTCGTATTATACAAATATTGACTTTTAAAAATGGAAATAACTAAATATAATACGATTATTATAAACGGCTATATACGATTGAGAAAATATTAATAAAAATTTGTAAACTTAACTTTTTTATTAATAATTAATTTAATTTAGAATCACCAAAAAAATTAAATTTAAATAAACCACCCGCATAATATTATTATATTATTTTAGTAAATGTAAATTTTATTCAGTTCGAAATAGACAAGAAAAAATAGAAAAACACCCATCTTTGCATATTTCTTCTAAGAATTATATTACTAGCAATAACTTGAAGATGATGATGGCGTGTTGATAAAATTGCCTAAGAGATTATCATTTATCTTATTTTATGGACAAGTTATATTTGGTATTTATGGAAATTAATCATTAATTTTAAAGAAAGAAATAGATTTTTTTTTGTCTTATACATACTTTCTTATTGTAATAATCGAATATATTATAAATACCTACTCAATAAAATTCATATTAATAAATATAATATATCCCCATTTAAAAACGATTAAAAGCATAATATTTTAAGAGTTAAATTAATAAATAAAAATATCGTAGAAAAATAGGTGTCTATTATAATATCAATACTAAAGATTAAGCTTTTCCGATACAAAGAGTAAAGTAGAATAGTTCGTTCATAAGAGCCATTCTCGTAAAATGGTATAGGGGTCATTCATTGAATTTGACAAATCACACTCTTAAGTGTTATATATCTGTATAAAACCAGTAGCGTCAACATCTCCATTAAGTGTGCAGAATTTTCTTCGGCAGGAAAAAAAGTAAAAACGCAGAAAGTTGCTTAGACAGGTAAGGTAAAAATCCAAAAATTAAATATTTCCGAAAATTGGAATATATCTCAAAAAAATCAAAAATTCCTAATGGGTCGCGCCGAAAAATTTGAATACCGGACATCGCCATATTTGATCCGGATTTCCCGATAATTTCTGGATCCAAAAAAACGTAATGATGCAGGAAGTTTATAAATTAGTTGAGGAAAAATACAAAAATATCAAAACTAAACATTTCGTACAAAGGCTCTGCAAAACTTAAAGGCTTCCAGAAAGCTTTACTTTCCGAAACTAATTTTTTACGTTTCACAATCTATTTTATATCCGGATAACTTCCCAAAAAAAATCTCGAAAGCTAACTAAAAGCTCAAAATTAAAATGTTATTTTACATACTTTGGAATCGAATCCAATTCATTAAATTTAAATGATATATGGAATTTTCACAGAAAGCTTATCGAAACTATTAAAAACTCAGTGAAAGCTCAAGTTTCGGACTTAATTTTTTCCGCGTTAAAACCTATTTTCTATCCAAATAACGGCACTTAAACGAAATCTCAACTTCTCTAAAACAAAGCTTTTAAAATCTCGACAGCTCATTGAAAGCTTAAAATTTGAATGTCATTTTACATAATTCGGAATTGAATTTTTATTCGATTCATTAAATGTAAGTGAAATATAGAATTTTTGCAGAAAGTTTATCCAAACTATTAAAAGTGCAATGAAAGCTCTAAGTTTCAAATTTAATTTTTAACATTGAAAGTATATTTTCTATTCTGATAACGATAATTTAGCAAAACTTTATTTTTACCAAAATAAAGCTTTAAAAATCTCGAAATCTCATTGAAAGCTAAAAATTAAAATGTCATTTTATATTATTTGGAATCTAATTTTTATTCGATTCATTTAATTTCGATAAAATATGGAATTTTTCTCCAAAAGCTTTCTCAGTCCATTGTAAGCTGAAAGAAAACTCCAAGTTACAAACTTAAGTTTTACGTTTTAAAATCTGTTTTCTATCCAGATATCAGTCCTTTAACGAAATTTAAAATTTTAAAAAAATGCTTCAAAAATCTCGAAAACTCATTGAAAGCAAGTATATATTTTTTCAAAATTTGAAACCAATAAATTTTGCCAATTCATTACAGCTTTCGTAGAAAAGATCCATCCAAGGTCCAATTTTCCACGGAGCTTTTTAAGGAAAGTTTCCGATTTCATTTAAGTTGATTTATTGGAAGATGAAATAGATTTGATTAAGTATAAAATTATATTTTAATTAAAAGCTTTGGATAAGATTATTTCTGGTGTGGTTTGCGTATTCTGCGGACTGGACTGCACGCCACTGTATAAAAACGTTGTATACTTGTACAATTCATTTTCACAAACATAGTAGACCCTCCAGACTCTTATATAAAAAATGTTCGACAAAGTCGTCACGGAGTGACACGCAGAAAAGTTCATTTAAGGCTTTTAATCATAATTTCTTCAAACTCTTCGATCAGATTTAATTTATTCATTTAGATCTAGATCTAGATTTCGTTTATTTATCAAAAATATTATGGTGCCTTACTTTCGCAGCAATTGATCATTGAAATTGTCACGGAGGTTACGAAAATGTTGTCTCGGAGTAACGCTTTTTGAATTTCAGTGCAGACGAATAGTTAAAAAAAACCATATATTTGCATAATATTCAAAAATAAGTAAAGAGTTCATTTATTTCTAGTGAATAAATGAATGAAAAATAAATTTACTTCAACAAAGATTAAAAATAAATGCGGTTGACAATTTTTCACCCCATAGTTTTTGGTCAAATTGCTTAAGCGTTTACATCTAGTTGGGTTCGGACAAACAGACAATATTTTCAAAAATTGTTATTTGCCGTTCTAATAAATATTTATTATGAAGTGAAATATACTATCGCAAAGTACATATTTTAAAGTAGCTGTAAGATTTTTTGTTTTGAAAAAATATTGAATATTGAGGGTAACTACAGTTCTTTTCGAAGAAGGATTATTTTTAGAGCACTTGCGGTGACAACCATATCTTCCGAACCGTATAAAATCAAAATCAAATTAGGTTGGGTTAGTAATATATTGTATTTTTGAGGCCATGATCGAAGGATTTTGCGAAATTTTGATTTTGGAAAAATTACAACAATTTTACTGGAAAATAAGGTTTCTGAAGTATAAAAAATTTTAACGTAATTAGAAATCCTTCGTTCAGGTTCTTAGCAATACAATATACGGTTCGGAAGATATCGTGGGCCCTCCGCAAGTGCTTTAAAAAAAAGTCGTACTGCGAGAAGAGCTCTATTTCCCTCATTATTCAATATTTTTTCATAAACAAAATTTTACACTTTAAAATATCTACTTTTCGATAGTGTATTTGACTACATAATGAATATTTATTAGGACGGTAAAAACAATTTTTGAAAATTATATTCATCATTTTCCCGAATCCAACTAGATGTAACCCCTAAATTAAATAATTATGACTAATTACCTACGTTGTCACGTAGTTTATCCAGTAGTGTGCGGTTAATATTAACGTGAGGTGCGTAGATTTTTAACCACATATTTAATATAATATTATTTACCTTTTTTTAACCAACAAATTAGCTGGATAAATATCTGGAATAAGTTACATTTCATAAATGTCCTGTAAATTTACTGAGTATAAACCATTTATTATTTTAAAATGAACTTGTATTGAGACATTTATTGAGTATTTGTCATACAGCATTTTCATGTAATATATTTTTTGGGGTGGGCAATACATTCGATATGGTATCTTCTGCCTTCTGCACATTACGCTGTATGCCACTAACCGTATCCAAAATAGGAAGTTCAACAATTTTTAAAAAATATAAAACATGTTTAGAAAATTTTCAAAAGATACAAAATCCCACTAAAATTCCACTCAATTGAAGAATTTTCTTCTGATGAATTAACAATTAATAAATTAAAAATTCAATACATCAACATGATAATATCAAATTGATTTAATTTTTTCTCCTCCAACTAATTCCTTATGTAACTGATATCGATCATAATTCATTAAGTTTTTATATTAAATTCGAAAATGCATAATGCATATTTATAAAAGAAGGGACTAGGTATTCTCTGAACATTCTCTTGACTTTCGATACGAGATTTTCCCAGGAAATACTGTCACGCCTGTCACAACAATTAAAAATTATAATTATTGAAACGAATAATTTTTAAATATTTGGTAATATAGATTTAATTAATTAAATATGTAGATGGGCGGTAAGAGGAAACGTATCTCTGTATATACAAAACCCGAACTACTTACATAAGGACATTTACATAGATATAGGAAGATAAATTACAGATTAAATTAACAAAGTGTTCCGTGGATGGTACAATGAGTTTTGTATTATGAAAATTCCCTTACCCACTTAATAGTCATTTGAATATTCTGTTAAAAATATAATTTTTTTATCGTTTTTCTTAAAAATAACATAAACGAAACCAGTAAAACTACCATACATTTTATACGCCTATTTGATTGTTTTATGGGTAACAAGACAAAATTGTTAAATTATAGTTGACAACTTTCATAATATAGACAAGTGATTTGTTTAATATTATAAGATGAGTGAGAATTTTTTGTTCAATGGTCGAGAATTCAATTGAATGAAATATGTATTCAATTTATGTGAATTAAATTTGTTTAAAAATAATACTTAAAATTAAATGAACACAATTTAATATTATTAAACTCATTAAACATAACCGAACACATGAAACTGTAATCTCATAATCTTATTGAAATTCCAGCTAACCCTAAAACTCGTCCTCTCTATACAAAAGATATCCTTCAAAGGACCTTTATATTAACCATTCTATTCCTATCGAAAATATCATTACAAACAATTGTATAGGTCAGGGAATGCATATATTGCGGTCATAATCTGGAATTCGTATCATAACATGCCTTTTACAATGTTTAATGAATAGACAAACCATTATTACCAACGAAATATTTATCTAATCTATGTAATCATTAAAAACGAATATTAAATTTCTAATTTAAGATATGAAACATGGGATATTAAGAGAATTGCGAAAATTCATTTCCAAACAAACATAAACGAAAATCATTACACCACATATCCCCTAAACATATGGGGTGATTAACGCCTAAACGGTCACATTAATAAAATCGAAGCTTTCAAATGTAGACTAAAAAACCAAGAAAGAAATCAGATTTATAATTCCTTACAGTTATATTGTTTCGATAATAAAAGCCGTTTTGGTAATGAGCGTCTAGCGGTATTCCATTCCTCATAATGTGTGATGATTTTTGATAGGCATTGATAGTGATGAAGCTTTCGCTTTCTCAGAAATCGTGATATTAATTTTTAATTTGATTTGCCCCTTTCTTTGTCTTATAAATAGAAGATGATGATGATGAATCCCATACGTTTTTGTTTCATTTCGATCTGTTTTTTCTCGTCTCTGTCTATGTATTTCAGAAGAATTATGACCTGTCATGTCATAATTTCAGATCATAATTTATTGAATGGAACATAAAGTTAATATCGCGGCGAGAAAATATATGATGAAAAACTGGATAACTTTAATATTAAACTATTGTTGCAATATTATCCAGTATACAGTCTTTTCTATGTTTAATCACAACTGACATTTTTGCATAAAAAAAAAATAATCAGTTGGTCAAGCATGATGATAAAAAAAATGAGTCTATGAGTCTATAAAAATATAAAAATATCCAAACTTTTAGATTAGGCAATTATACCGGGAAGCTATATTCAAGTACTCTTGGATAATATGCCACCGTTTTTCAAGTCGAAGAGAATTTTATTCTCTGATTTTCTTTGAGTCAAGCAGCTCTTAAAACACTGGGCCACCAGAATACGAAACTCTCTGACGGTCCTAAGTCAAGTCAACAAAGTTAAACTGATCTGGATTTCGAGGGCATAAAGGTTTCCAAGTCTATGAAAAAGCTGATCTACTAGCTCCCATCGGTTTAATTTGATTTTTAATATGGATTTTGACAATTCCTATAAATTATATTAATCTCACAACTTCTAGTTAATTAATTAAAAAAATACGCACACTACATGCTTCAGTAAACTTAGTAAAGGGTTACAACTGTGTAGTGATCTGCTTCGTAAGTTAAATTTTGAAAATCTATCTTGGGCCAGAAAAAAGTTCAAATTAATACTTATCTGAAACTCAAATTAGATGGCAGGATAACTTCAAAAATTTTCATCCGAATCATTTCAATGCTAACTGATCTATAAAAGCAAATTCTCTACAGAAATATACGCTTTTATATTACCAAGTAAAGAGTAAATGTATTAAATTAGTTTCAAATTCTCTTAAATTGTATCTATAAACTGTACGTTAATTATAATTTTATTATTAATTCACTTCAGGTCCGCATTAAGTTATACACGGGCCTGATTTGAGCCGCCGGGCCTTCGATATTTAAATTATTATAATTTTCAAACGCAATTTATTTGATGTACATGAAACCCGGAACTTTTGTACGGAAGCTCTCAACAAATTTGAAAATCGGCAGGGAAGCTTTAAGTTTTGAATCAAATTTTAATACATTTTGAAATATAATTTTAATCCTTATGATTACATTTTAATCAAATCTGAAATTTTACTACAAGAGCTTCACAAAACATTTAATGCTCAAAGAAAGCTTCAACTTTCGAGTGTAATTTTATTCGTATTGAAACTTAATTTTCATCCAAATAATTTAACCGCAACAAAACTTAAATTTGTATGGCAATAGCTAGGCATAAACTAAAAAGCTCAGCGAAAGCTTTAATTTTTGGAAAAAATTTTACATGTTTTAAAATCTGATTTTAGTCCGAATAATTAAATTTTAATGAATTCTGAAATGTTCCTAAAAAAGCTCTACGAAAGCTTTTATTGCCCAAAAACAGCATCAACTTTGGAATGTAATTCTATTCGCTTTGAAACCAACTTTCCATCCAAATAATTTATTAACTGCAGCGAAACTCAAAATATTTTAGCAAAAGTTTCGTAAAAACTTACAAACTTAGCGAACACATTAAGTTTTGAATAAAATTTTATACGCTTTTGAATCAAACCTGAAATTCGCCACAAAAAGCTCTAAAAAATCTTTGAGTATGAGACATAATTTTATTTGTATTGACACCTACAACTACATATGTATTTTCCATCCAAATAATAAAACTGCAACGGGACCCTAAAGCAAAAGCTATGTTTTTAATCAAATTTTACACATTTTGAATAGGAATTTGTATTCAAATAATTAAGTGTAATAGCTTCGTAAATACATATTAGGTGTGTGAATAAATTCTCAGTATTACATTCATTTTTCCCCAAACAACCAGAAGATAAAATTAAAGTTTGGATTAATAAATATCATAATTCGGGCCCCAAGAATTTACGGGCCCTAGGCCCGGGTTTAAACTGTTGTATGGAAGACGCGGCCATGATTTGGTGATCATTTGGCTAACGATTTCGTCGAATTGTCATCATTGGATAATAGAATGTATTATAATTTGGAAAATACTGTAGGATTCATATTACATATGAACATGCAACTTTTAATTATTAAAATTACTTTTTCATTGTAATTTTCCTTAAATTTGGACAGCCAAGAGATGAGAGATTTTTCCATGATATATTTCTATAATTTCATTAAATTAAATCAATATTTTCTGCAAAAGAAAAATGCCTCTATAATATATATTTTGTAGGTTATAATTAATTTAAAAAAATACAACTTAAAATATAAACAATTTACAGAATTTCTGATGATGAGAAAATTTAAAATAAAAACATTTAATTATTTTCTATTGGAATTTATTTAAAACATTTAAAACATGCATACGAACAAAGTAAAAGCAACAAAAAAATAATCAAATCGAATCAAATTGTTATCGATTTTAAAAATCGAAACAAGTTCATCCTCTGCTGAACGAAGGTATTGCAATACACTTTATGTATGTTTGTCGGTTTGAGCATATGGCGAAAACTGTAAAAAGCGTTGCCCGATTTGAGTGAAATTGTTTCTTCAGATTTGAAGGAGGTATTATTATTATTTGTACAATTTATTTAATTTTCTGTCCAAATAAGTGGAATGTTTTTGTTGAAATTACCCTAATTTTCTCGACATTTTTTAAGCGAAATAATTTAATTTTCTTATTTTCAAAAATAAGAATTACCAGATTCATTCGGTTTTGATATGTAAGAATTTCTTAACTTCTCCTAATTATAAGTGAGTTAACAAATATATGAGTGAGGTGTGCCGACAGAGCTTCTAGTACATGTAATCTTATACATGAAATTCCCATTTCGGATTTTTTCTGGGACAACCAAAAAAAAATAAATTTCGATTACCAAAAAACATGAATCGATAATTGTTAGTAAATTTGTCAAAGTGAAAAAAAAATAGTTTAAATAGTAACTGGCCGGATCACAATATTTAAATGAAATTATTTTAGACTTTTTTCTCATCATTCATTAATTCCTTTAATCGCCTATATTTAGCGCCATGTCAATACAAATTTATTTCAAATTATTTTAACACGTTGACAGAATTTTATTTGTAAACAAATTAACGATTGAAATTATTATACAAATTTTTTCTTCTACATCTTTTTACGATTCGGAATTGCTTATAGAGAAAAATAAAGACCAGACCGCCCATCAACAGGATTTAAGTTTCTTCGATCCAAAAAAAAATCTTTAATAGTAAATCGAAACAATTTGAATGCAATAAAAAATTATTTGTCTGGTGTTATTTAAAATATTAATAACCAATTAAATTAATAGCGTAATCTAATTAAATTTGTTTTTTAACAATTCCGAATTTCAATAATAATACACTGAAAAAATTATTAATCCAAGGATGAACAATTATCTTGTTTGATTTCAATATCGATAATTTTTCACGAAATCGAACGGTTTCTTAGTTAAAAGAAACTTATTTTGGTTTGAATTAATCTATCTAAAATGTCAATCCAACAATTTTGAATATTGAATTCACATCATAACAATCAAACTTT
>JANTOP010008040.1:0-16104 GCA_027564815.1 Symmerus nobilis
GCTAGCGATGGCCAATACTTTGAATATTAAATTTGTAACCATTTTTCGTCAATAAAGCTTCAAATTTCGGAAAAAAATCGGGCCTAGGGCTCGTAAATAGCTTAACGCGGACCTGATCAAAACTGCTTCGATTGATGCTTAATCCTTGCAGAAAATGATTCAAATTCGTTAATAATTCCTTGTTTTCTAAAAGAATTGCAAATTTTACGAATATTTACTAAAATTTCCTCAATAATTGAGGCCCTACTGAGGCTTCAATAATACTAGCTCTGCTTCGCAACTTTTCCGCACTATTAGAATCCGATCATAGCAGAAGGACATTTTTCGACCCACCCTAATGTATATAGCGATCATCCTTTCAATTACGGATTCAAATACGGTCCCCTGGTTTGGGGGACTCTAATTTACAAGAAGTCATATTTGACATATGCTTACAAGAGTACAAAGATTAGCTTTTATAGGCATAACGGGGGTACTTAAATCAACACGGACAGCGGCGTTGGAAATGATCTCCCATCTCATGCCGCTAAATGTGTATATTAAGTACGTCGTCGCCTGAACGGCCAGGCGATTGAGGAACCTAGGTCATTGGAAAGACAGAAACCTTGGCCATGGAAGAATATTCTTCCAATTCAAAGGATTTGTTGCTCCGATGCAGACCGATATTATCTCTGAAAAGTTATGATTTCAAGACTATATATACGTTATTTAGACACCAGAAAGAAATACGCGGAGTTCGTACTCTTCCTTACGAGATAACGGAATTCCCATGTTTACTAACGGATCAAATCGAATGACGGCTTAAATGCGGGGGTTTATTCCGAGACATTGCGGAACGAGAATAGATTTGTAATTGATGGAAAGTGGGCAGATAGGGTAACGAAGGGCATATTAAATTGTAGGAACTCTCAAAAATTTTAATAAATCCACAGAGGGTTGTTAGTAATTAATGTACAGACTTTAAGAACTACTTTTAAATCTTAACTTTGGGAGGTCTGAATATTTTTTAAGCTTTCCTTAAGAAATTTCCAGAATTTTCTTTTCAAACTTTTGAATTATCTGGGAATATCTGGGTGGTGGGAGCTCTTAAACACATGACAGAGACATTTGAAGTATTAAAATCGATTTATTTGTATTGAAAAATGATATTCGGAATTTCAGCATATTTTTATAGAGCTTTTAGGAACTTAAGGTTCCATTTAAGAAGTACATTTTGAACATTTCTACGCTTTTATTTGTCTATACAACTTTGAGGATATTTTAATTGCTTTTCCGATCTTTTTAGATCTGGAAGTAAATGGGGAGCTTTTTAAAGCTTTTTAAATTACTTAATCAAGTTATCAATTAAACGGGGCATTATCAAGTTGTACCGATGAAATCTGAGCTCCAGATCCAGCAGCAGATTTTTATTATCTCTGAATGATAAAAGGAAATTATTAATTTATTTCTATAAAAGCTCAGGTCAAATCGCGGAGTTCTCTTCCACAATGAAATTAGCTATCGATCCCAGGAGTTCCAAAAATAAAATGGAAGAGCAGACGTCTGAAAATGGTATGATTTAGTTCCAATTATATATCAAAACGTATAAAATTATATCTAGAATCAAGCTTTCCTTGAGCTTTCAAGTTTTCGAGAGTTTTCACCGGAAATTTCAAATTTAATTCAAATTAAATGAATCGGATAGAAAAAAGATTTCCGAAATAGCAAATTTAATTTTTCTTAAAAGCTTTCAGTAAGCTCTTCTATTCTTTAGAAAGCTTTCGGTTGAGATAACTCTAAATGTCGTTAAAATAAAATAATTTGGATGGAAAATAGAATTCAGAACGTATAAAATTATATCTAAAATCAAAAGCCTTTTTTTGAGCTTTTAAGTTGTTTCCGAGCTTTTGACGGAAAATTTGAAATTTAATGAATAAAGTAAAAAACAGATTTTAAAATAAAAACCACGCTGGTTATGTTTCCAATTTGTAGCCATTTTGATAATTTAATTTATAGTAGACGTGAAATGACAGAAAAACTCGACAAACTGTTAAATATATGGAAAATCAAGGAAAAATCTGGCAAATTTGACCCAAATCCCTTTAAAATTTTTAGGATAGTTATGCAGAAAAACTTTCAGCCGAATTTCGATTCAAAAAGGTTTAAAAAAAATAGTTCAAATTATCTGACTAATTTTAAATAAAAATCATCAGTTTTTAAGAACTTATCCTAAAATTAGTTTTTAATTCAACTCGTCAAGTGTTCAGGAAACAGTTTCCAACAAAATCGACCGATTTTTATTTAAAAAAAAATTCGATTTAAAAGTTTTGATCAACTTTTGATCAAGAGAATTAACTAAAGATTGTTAAAGGAAATCATAGATTTTTTAAAAGCTCCTAACTCGTTCAGAAATGTTGTTTTTCCAAAATCCTGAAATTAGTTTTTAATTAAACTCATCAAGTATTCAGGTAAAAATTACATAATCTACATTTGATAATTGATAATTATCAATTTATTCGAAGAAATTAAGCCTTTCTTCCCAAAAATTAGCTATTAGGGCTTGCGTTACTTTCGCGGGTATATATACGCCGCGGCTGGCTTAAATGAAACGCAATCTGAAAGTTCAATTTTTGTCGAGCAGCTGAGGCCGTATATCGGCAATAACTCTGCAAATGTTGGCTTCCAAGTGGTCCAATATCCAAAAGTGGTCACATATCCCCATAGAAATGAATCCAAAGAGTCATTAATCAAGTCAATAGTCAAAGTCATTAATTATGGACTTATAGCACTCTCCATTGACTGTAACGTTCTGACCGGCAGCATTTATGTAGAAATATGCGCAAATGATTCCACCAGCCCATAAACAATAACAAACCGTGACTTTTTGTGGATGTAACTCCAAAGTCGTCACTCCAAAGTTGGCAATTTCAACCAAAAATGAGCCTCATCGCTGAACAAGATTTTGTGGTGAAAATAAGGATCAAGAGCAGTCTTGTTTTCGGCCCATTCGCCAAATCTACAACGAATACGATGGTAAAGCTTGATCGGGATTATTATCAAGCTATATTATTGCACGAGCTTGATCTTATAAGCTCGTAAACCAAAATCCTTGGATCCCCCTCAACCCTGCGCTCTGAAGCAGCAACAACTGCTTCGATACGCGATGTATGATATCTCTGCGAATGCGAATTGTTAATTAGAGTATGCGTGGTGGGAAAACGGTTCATAGCCGACGAACGCTTATGTCGACCGTAAAATGGTAGGTTTTATTTAAAAATTCGCATTCAAATAATCAGTGATGGGCTGAATTCTTAAATCTAAGGTCATCACATTATGACTTTAATTATGACTATACTAGATTTTTCGTTAATTAAACCACGATTTTCAAAATCAATTTACACAATTTGCAAATGTTGTTCTCGGGTCTAGCGATATATTGAAAATTAATGAATCGGGGTCGGTAAATTTCTGATAAAAATTTATTTTAATTATACCAGAGGTGTTAGGATTATGGATACGACAACATATGCTGTGGAATTCGCCATAGCGCCAAGAAGTACTTATATTCGTCTATCTGTTTCTGTTGAATTTCATTTTTAGCCATACCAATTTTGAGCTAATCTAATCCAGTTAAAACGAGACGAATGGAATTCCTAATCTCTAACGACATAATCCCTAACCACTATCGCCAAAAATTTTTTTTTTCCAATTTAAAATTTCATTTCGATTAAACGGGAAATCTTATCCAACAAATTAACAAAAAAAAAAATCAACGGACCTCCGCAATACCACAATTTAAATATTTAATCGTAACTTTAAATCCAGTAATCCAAAAAAGAAATCCATTTAAATCGGCATTATTATCATTTTTTGTTTGTTGTCAAATTCCTAATTTATCATCTCAATAATAGGTTAGATTCCCTGGCCATAAAATTCCAGCTCTGTACCAGTTCCATTAAACTGATCTCTCCTGCACATTATGAAAATATATAGAAAATATTGTCTCGAAGACAACGGCGAATAAAGAGAAAAAAAAAAACTGTCACGGAATATTTTTACTTAGATTGTTCGCATTCTTGGGAATGATATTCATATGCACATAGCCCGATAATATTTCTCTTGTCTATAAAATACAATAAAGTCCTTGTTTGGTCAACTCCTTTTACGGTCAATGTGAATTCAAAATTAATTCGTTGTATTTTTGTATGGCTGTTTTCAGTCAAGGCAACATTATAAAATGGCAACGTACAAAAAGAAATGATCAATTGTAATTATTTTTATTTCCATATAATATTTGGTGTGCAGGGGAAAGGGACTCCGGGTTAACGGTGGATGGCAGGAGGAGAGGAGACATGTAAAATATATATACAGTTATGGCCATACAAATACCACATCATTCAATTAAAATCTTCAGTCCCAAATAACCACAAGGAGAATGTGTGAGAATATAACATGCCAAATAATATTAAAAGGGCGCCCTCTTTCCCACGGTCGTCTTTTGACAATAATAGACAGAAAACATCCATTTATGACATCTTCGGAAATGAAAACTAAAATTGAACGAGATTATGGTATAATGCTAAGTCAGTGATGGCGAACCTATGACACGCGTGTCAAAGGTAACACGCCTAGACATTTTGGGTGACACGTAGCTCTGAGTCTGTCAGTCAAATATTCTTTGAAATGAAAATAAATAAATGAAGAGAATAAACTAAAATAAGTAGGGTTATATTACTGAATTTCACTCCATCGTTCATTTACGTACTAAATAAATTTGGTTATAGGTATATACCAGGTGTAGAACTTAATTCCGGTGAGTTTTTTTTTTGTAACAAGTAGGCGTTAATTGTGAGAAATTGAGGTTAGATACTTTTTATTCAAAGTATTAGCTATCGCTAACTACACATTTCTATCTTTCTTCCGTTCTAAGAAAACTATTCCGGTTTTGAGCTAACCAGTCAATTCAACTTTTTCGAGTTCATCAAAAGTTCTGTAGCCCTACTCTCTGAAGGCATGCGACTTTGATACAAACAAGTAATAATCTGATGAAGCTTATGCAGGTAAATAAGGCGGTTGGGTTAAGACTTCCCAATTCAATGCTTTCAACGTATTTCTCACCGGTATCGTTGTGTTAAACGGTACGCTGCCGTGAAAAAGAATAGCTTTGTTCTTCTGGCCCAGTCTGCGCTGGGAGTTTTTTTAGTCGTTAACGATTCGGCTCGAGTATAAACTCGTACATATTTTTATCTGCGCAGTGTGTTTTTAATCGGATCGACTCGACACAACTCGAACAAACTTCAACCCCTGGTCGTTCTTCTATCAATGCATGGTGGAAATTGATGAGTTGTTGTTGGTAGCGTGCCGTATTAACAGTTTCTCCAGGATTTAAGGGCTCACGGCATACTAATCTCTTTTTGACCCGCCAGAAGCAGACAATTGCTTTCTTCCCGAAACGATTTGGTTGTGATGTTGACTAACCCATGAAGTTTTGCATTTGGAGTTCTCGTAGCATAGCCACTTTTCGTCACTAGTCACAATCCGATGCAAAAAAGACTTCCTCTCCTTTCCTATATGCAAAGCCGACTCTTAGCTGCACTTTTCTTCTGATTAAAGTACAAAAGCAATGCCTGCCGCAAATACTCCTTTGTTGGCTCAAAATTCCACATTTCTCGCGCGTAATACAGAATGATGCGTTCAGTTTTGGGATTAATAACATTTACCGTCTGAAAGCCTTTTACAGCACAACAAATTAGCGTATACGTCAAATCGAGAAAATACATATTTTTTGACTTGAATTTTGAAGCGCCGAGCTCAAAAGGTTCGCCATCACTGTACTAAGTTGTAGAACAATTAGCAGACGAGTAAATGAGTTAAGACTTAATGGATGTATAGTACAGCACAAGCTACTGTATCTAAAAAAAAATATTAAGGCAAAGAGTACAGCTTCATGGGCAGAAACCAATTTTTTTTTGGAAAGGAGTCATTTGGAGTTATCAATCCATGTTCAACAAATTCGGCAACTGATATTAAACGTCATTTATGACGCCCACTGAACTAGCAATTTAATCCAAAGTAGACAATAAAAACTGAAAAACATGGAAACTTAAATGGTGTGTGGCCACATTTCCATGGCATAGAGTGGGCCCAATTATTAAAATAGATTCCAAAATAGAAAGGTTTTGTGTACAAAAGCATCCTGGAGAATCATAAGGAACCATTTGCCGATGAAAATTTGCCATTAACTTAGAAGTTTTCTGCACAACAATGCCCCCTAAACATACTATGCTGCAAATTGGCTAACTCTCGATCGAAATTCACTCTAATTATTCTTTATCTAGAAATCGTGAAATTAATTTAATAATTTAGCTCATCGATGCTAGATTAGGTGTTCATTCTGCTAGATGAATTTTTCGAAAATGCTTATGCTATTACACGTAAAGTTGGAATGGCCGAGGGAAGGGAGGCGGGGGAGGCGGGAGAGAGAGGAAGATTGAATTTATTAAATTCATATTGATTTACATATTCCTGGAAATTTCCATAAAAATCGGATCAATGGTTCTCCAGATAATCGATTGGCAGTTTTTTGAATCCTAGGCACCCATAAATTTTTTCTTCATTTTCTTGAAGAAAGACATGAACTCCACACCTCTCATCAACTTTGAAGAAAATCTGATTATCGGATCTGGGAATATTCCGGTAGGAATCTATCGAATCCAGAGATACCAACAAGTTATTTTGAGTTTCTTATAGTCTTGTAACCACTTGTAACTTGTCACGAAGTGACTTGTAACCACCCACCAACTTTCAACAATTTCTGACCACCGTTTAAGGAAATTTTCTATCAGGAATAACCCGAAAAACTGCAGGTCAATATATGCGTCTGCACGTATAATGCGTGGCGCGTATAATTCCCAGCGTGTCTCAATTGACCTTTGGAAAATTGATTATTTTCCGGTATATTTATATGTAATTTTTAATTTCAAACTTTTATTAAGTAAATTGGATTCGAATAGGGCTGAAATTTTGTTTCCGGGCAGCCAATGAGACAAATGAAAAAGTAATTTGAAGGTTTTGCGATAAAAATTTATTTGAGCCAATTACGAGCTTCGCTTTAAAGAATTGATTATTTATGGGTACATTCCCTTACCAACCACAAGATCAATTTTGAATTTCGAAATTTTATTAAGAAAAGTTTATCCAAACTGACTGAATTTTTGGTGAAATTCTAATGAAACAGGGCAGCCAATGAGATAAATCAAAGAGTTTATTTCAGAATTTTGAAGTAATAAATCAGTTGAGTCAATTACGAGCTTGGCTTTTAAAAATTGATTATTTTTCGGTACATTTCTTTGTTCATTTTGAAATTTGAAATTAGATGTTGAAAATTTCGCCCAATTTGGCTATTACCTGTTCTTCCCGGATAGCAGATGAGCTTTAATGAATTGAATTAAAATGGATTATCATTAAATAAACATGAATGGATTCATTTATCCTTGAATGAATCCATCTATCGGCTTGAAATTTTGAATAAATATTTGCTTTCCATGAGCTTTCGAGATTTTTGAAGCTTTTTTTTTTGGGAAAATTTGAAATTTCGTAAAAGGATCGATATCTAGATAGAAAATAGATCTAAAAACTTAAAAAGTTTGAAACTTCGACCGACCGTTCTTTGAGCTTTTAATTGATTGAAAAAGCTTTTAGCGTAAATTGTGTATTTTATTTAATATTAATGAATCGAATAACAATTACGTTTCAAATAATTAAAGCTTTATCGTTTTTTAAAGCTTTTGTTTGGAAAACGTTGAAATTTCGTTAAAGGGCCATTATCTGGATAGAAAATAGATTTTTACACGTACAAATCTGAGAGCTTTCGTTGCGCTTTTAATAATAGTTTCGACAAGCTTTCTACGAAAATTCCATATTTCATTTACATTTAATAAATCGAATAAAAATTCGATTCCAAATTATATAAACTGACATTTTAATTTTAAGCTTTCATTGAGCTTTCGAGATGTATTATTTATATTTTTTTTACGTTAAAAATTTTGTAAAATGTAACTGACAAACCACAACCCTCTGAACTGACAACCAACAAACCTTCTGAATCTATAACAACAGTACCTTTGAAATTGGGACGATGAGCCATGGACAGACAATGCTCCATGAGTGCCGGTTTTGGGAAAGCTGGATCTCCGGCTCTGGTGAGGTCACGTCTATGGTTCATGATCCTTCTTTCCAGATACTGTTTAGTTTGTCCGACGTATGAAAACTCACAAGGGTTACCATCATCACATTCGTCTTTTTTGCGAAAGGAATAGAGTCTTTAAGTCGTGAAGTCGCTGTGTTAAGTTTTTGTTTAAGTGTTGTGGATGGTGTGTGTAATAGTTTAAAATACGGTCCGAATGCGTGGGTTTGTGGTACCAATCAGTTTCTATCCTGTTTGCGTCATTACGAATTACTAATAGGTCTAGATACGGTAATTTACCATCTACTTCGTATTCCACTGTGAAAGCGAGTTTAGGGTGGGAGTTGTTCAGGGTATGTAGCATGTGGTTGATGGAATCTTCCGGTAAGATTGCAAAAATATTATCAACGTACTTTATGAGAACCTTTGAGGGGTCACCATATCGTTCTATAGAAACATCTAACAGGCGTTGTGTTATTATGTCTGCTATGGTGCTTGATAAGGGGTTGGCCATTTGCATACCATAAATTTATAATTCCGTTGAACAGGTCTCTGGGTATACTGTTGAACTGTGTGACGGTTTCCCACCGTTCGTTGATGTTACTTATTGCTAGGTCATCCGGGATATTGCTGAACAGGGAAACATGTCAAAACTAACTAAATTTTTAACGTTGTATTTGTTTTGGTCTACAATATTCACCAAAATCCTTGCTAATAGTTTAGAAATTTCGGAAGAGGGGGTATTGATAGATGCTACGACAGGACGGAGAGGGATGTTGGGTTTGTGGATTTTCGGGAGAGCATATAGTTTAGGTGGGGTGGTATTGTAGAACAGGTGCGAATACTTTTCTTTCTTTGATATGATTTTATTAGTAATAAGTTCGGCAACGAAAGAGTTGTTAATCCTCTAGAGACTGTTGGTTGGATCCGTGTTGCTGTATATTCTGTTAATAACCGAATCACGTAACTGGTTGTGTTTAGTGTGGTGAGTTTGTTGAGAATTGGAAAGAATATTGGCAACTTTCGCCCTGGCTACGTCTTTGATTTTTGGGTCTTCTATGCTTCTCACGATTTCCTCTGTGTCAGTAATTAGGTTAAACAGTGGTAATTTTGAACATCCAGGGGGAAGTGCAAAATTTAGGACCCAATGCGAGCCTCCATTGGACGTCATTAGGGACATCTACTTTAGTAAGGTTGACGATTCTGTTTTGGTTAGTAGTATTTAAATTTAATGAATGGAGTGTGTTGTTATATAATGCATTAAATTTAATGGCATGTAGATGTGTTCGGAAAATAAAGCTTGCTGGGAGCTTTTAAGTTTTCGCAGAGCTTTTGTATGAAAAGTTTAGTTTTGATATTTTTGTATTTTTCCTTAATTAATTTATAAACTTTTTGCATTATTACATTTCTTTGGATCCGAAGAAAATTATCGGGAAATCCGGATCAAATGTCACGATATCCGATATTCAAATTTCTCGATTTGAAGTCTTCATAAATTGAGCTATTTCTCTGACGGAGACTGTATATAATTCTGAAGAGATTGAGCGTGCGAATTAGTGGTCAAGAACAGGGGATGTACAACATTTTCATTTTATAAAATTAAATAAATCTCTCATTTATCTAAAAATAATATTTTCAAATTAATTGGCAATAATGTAAGAATTTTAAAATAATAAAAAAGATTTCTGGAAAACGCTGTATTATCGATCATTTCTAATAATGAAACAATTCATATTATTGGAGATTACGTAATACAACCCGATTGTATTGAATGTCAATTATCTTTGGCATTACAAAAATGAAGGAGAAAAAAAAATATTTTAAATTGAAATCGATATAATAAATCGTTGCTCTATAATGAAATTAATAAAGAGTCAAACCCCGAAAAATATAAATATCTGTCACGTCATCATTTTAAAATAAAAATTAGTATCATTTATCCGTATTATTGATTATTTGGAAAATTATTTTGTCCCCAGATTCGATTGTCTTCTTGGAACATTAAAAACGATTATCAAATATCGATATCGTTTTACAAAATTGAAAACGCGTAATTGTCTTTATTGGCTTAGAATTAATAATATTTTTTTCCCCCGATTTTTTTTTTAAATTCAAATCACGATAATTAATATTAGTCAACTCAATTAATAATTATACTTATTATTTATACATAAGAAGCCTGAAAATATGTCATGTTTTATTTATTTTTTTTTCCTCTCTCACATGTCGTTTAAATCAGTAATCATTCAAAGAGCCACACCCCAATTAATAAAATACCAATAAATATCGATTTATTTGCGATAAATAAATTAAAAAGATATATTTTATTTCAAATTTAATTAATGTGCATACAAAGAAACATTTGATATTTCAAATGCTGCCGAATGTAGATGTCAAAATCACCGACCACTTATGGTATACAGCAAGCAGTCTTTCTCAAAGTCGGAAGAAAATTAAGGATAGGGTGGTGTTGGGGAGGAGGGAGGGGGCGAGGTCGGAGAAAGAATGGCAGAAAATTGTCTACAGTTTCCGTAAAATATGAATGTGGACGACATGTGGTTTCAACAAGACGGCGACACAAGCCATATAGCGCAAAAAAAAAAACAATTCAATTACTGCATGAGTCATTTCCTGATCGTGTAAATCAAGCGCTTCTACGCTGTTGGACTTTTCTCTTATGAGTTTTTTTAAGTCTTAGGGTTATGCCAGCAAGCCCACCCCATGAAAAAGGAAATTCAACCGCTAATTTGTTGTCTGTAGGTTTTGTCCCTTAACCTCTTCATGGCATAATGGATATGGCGCCCGCCTTTGAAGAGTGAGGTCGCAGGTTCGATCATCACAATGATCGAACTTTAAACGGCGTCATATCGGATGGTGACGTAAAGCTGGTGGTCCCGTGTATAAGAATATAAGTACTCCTTGTGTATTGACATACTATAAGAGACTTCTTGTGTATAGGGGGTATCATCAAAAACAATACATAGTCCATTGCTATTAAAGATGTAATTTGTCAACAGCAATGGATTTAATGATCAAAATAAAGAAACAAATACGGTTAAGCGCTAGATTGACTACCTAGCCTCAATCGTTAATAATCGTAATAAGTCATAGAAACTTCCATATGGAAGCACCTATGCTCCCTTGAGGAGTAAGGTAAAGATGATGATGATCCATAGTCCTATCGCTTACATGATTTATATAAATTTTTATCAGAAATTTACATGATTTACAGACATTTACTGATTCATTAATTTTCGACATTTCGCTTCATTTCATTTAAGATAAGATGATATTTTTTAGTTACGAAGCAACGACGTATCTAATAGGAGGAGAGCCCAACAGGGGAATTTGGGATTTACTCAAGCGCGGCAGATTAACATATGGGGGAATACCTTGCACCCTGTTTAGTACCTCCACCATATCTAAGCCCTCTAGGCTCTAGGCCTAGTGTTTAGGGCAGCTAATCAGAATAATAAAAAAATCGATAGTTGGAAATACTCGAGCGCATTTTCAGAAAAAACGTCACCTAGACATTCTCGAGCGCCGGGAAATATTTATTCCGCCGATTTCCACAAGACAAAAATCGTAAATATAGTTTAGCGCGTCCAGCTGCAGTGAAGCATGTATTTCCCATTCCGCGACTCTGACTCTCTATCCATCACTCTCTGGCACTGTACGTACGCGTTGTGCATACACTCTAGCAATGCGAATATATTGAGTGTGTTTTCCAATGTTTTTTTTTCTTCAGAAGAGAATTAAATGCTCTGCCGATCGATTTTGTACGAATCTTGTTGAAAAGTTTCAACAAGATTGAAACGTATTTTTCTACTCTATAAATTAGTATCACGTGATATCACGTGCCAGATTATGAAAATCCCTCTAAATAATCGTCAGATTATGGATCAGGACGACCAGGACATCAAGATGAACCGTCTATAGGAAATTGTGACGCTCTTGAGTATTTCAAAATGGCGATTTTTTTTCGAATTTCCAAAATTCGCCACGAGCTTGCGTCATATTCGAATCGTCAGTCTTTTGAGTGGAAGCTTCGTTCGAGTTCCCGTCTGAATATCTTATGTATTCGAATAAATGTTTTTTCCCGTTTTCAACCCTTCCGTACGGTCGCCCCCGCCATGCAAATCAGAAGATTAACATACTTCCGTCATCAGAGACACGTGGTGCATGTACAGTGTACACTATCAAGACTAGACTAGACGACCCCCCCCCCCACCGGCAAACATCATCATTTAGCATCGTGGGCTCCCCTACTATAAGTATATTATGAAATTTCTTATGATTTTTTTAAGTCTTAGGGTTATGCCAACAAGCCCACAACTACCCAAGGCTCGAAGAAGGAAATTGAACCAACGACGTTCTACGGATATAAGTATATTACCGACGATTTGTTGTCTGTAGGTTTTGTCCCTTGCTTTTAGACATTAAATTTATAGCTAAGAGGCTACTGTTCTGAGTGGCTATTTATCTGAGTTTGCTATAGGTCCCGAACCACTTCAGATACGCAACTCATCCTGTAATAAATCTCTGTCGAATTTTCTACACCTACATCTATATCTTAACTACCTGACCAAATCTGTGATTTAAATATTAAAGCATGGCTAGCTTTTCTTACAAGTTATTATTTTCTGAACTGTACATGCTACTGCCGCTTCTAACAGACATTAGGAAGGGAAATCCGGCATAATAGTACAACAGAAGTGCCAAGTAGAAGTCGCAAGGCTAACCTCATCGCTGCTTATTCCCGATATGATTATGAACTTTTTCTTAGCTCACTCATTACTCTTGTCTAAGGAAGAGGATAACCGGTCCTCCTTCCTTGATTATCTTCAACACATGCGCTTATTATACTTTAAAATTTAATTTATAAATTCAACTATGAAAATTATAAATTTCCCAAGATCTTCGTCTAGTTCTAAATTTGAAAAATCTGTGTTTAACAGCTTGACCTATAAAAAGGACCGTTTTTTTAAAAGTTTGTTCCACAATACCCTCACCGAACCCTACGGTTTCATTTCATGTCATCAGATTTTCTGATTATTTAAGGGAATTTCCCAATTCCCTAATTCGCCATTAGAAATTTGCAATTCACAAGTATTAGTAAAATTACAATTTTGCATTGGGGTGGGACGACTTTACATAATATAATATAATATGACAATAGTACCATATACTCGTTTTCGAATAGGGATGTCTCAGGTTCGAATCAGGGTGCTTACATAAATTATTATTTCTAATATAATGATTTGTGATCATCACTTAGGTCGTTCTAGGGGCCGCGTGATATGAAATTAGGTCAATTCCTGATTTGGCAGACACATGTGTATGAGAATATAAAGTGGGACGAAGTTGTTATACCTATGTATTGAACAGGACAGGCTGAACAACAGATGCATTAAAATTTTATTTTAATTTGGTTTTTATGGCTGTTATGTTCTTTTTTTTAATGAAAATGAAGAATTGCATAAAAATGTAACATTTTTAATATAAAAAAAAATTCCCTGTTCCCAGGTAATCCCGGGATCTTATAAATTTTCAAGCCCGGATCCCGGGATTGAAAAAAAGTCCGGGAACAGCACCCACTGGCGATAACCCTTAACGGTGCCAGTTTATTAAACGTTAAATCGTTAGGGGATTTGGAGCAAAGTATTGCGACTATTTTCAGTAAGGTGGCGTACGAGACAAAAACAAAACTTATCATACCAGATACGTTTGTACCAATGTTAATTGTCAATTGCTACGCCACCGTCCATAATATGAAATTTTTCAATAAAAAGCTTACCGAAAGCTTTTAAAATTACATAATTTTTAATCTATTTTCCCTACTTAATTCATTAAATTTGAAGTTTTCCTTCAAAAGCTCGGTAAAAATTTAAAAGCTCTATAAAAGCTTTTCATTCTAGATATCAATTTATACCTACATTTTGACACCTATTTTCCATACAATCAACATTTAGAATTTTCTCTAACAAAAGCTTTTTGAACAATAGAAAAGCTTACTGAAAGCTTTTAATTAAAATTAAAATTGATAATTTTTGAAATCTATTTTCTATCCGATTAATTAAATTTGAATCACCAATTTTCCTTCAAAAGTTCAGGTGAAAACTTAAAAGCTCAAAGAAAAATATCGACCTTAAGCCTGGCAACTACCTGAACTCTACGGAAAAAAATTTACTGAGCTTTTGCAAAGGGAATCGCACTGATATTGGTCGTGCCGCATACCGCAAGAATAAATTATGTAAAAGCTAACGAAAAGCTCTTGGGATATTTCCATACCAAGGACTTTGTCCAGGTATGAATATCATTAAATAAAAAAATTGTTTTTTAAAGTTTAGAGAATTTTCGTGAACACGAGATGCACTGAGACCTCAAAACTATTCATCTATTTTTTATTTCAATTCATTTTCTTCTAGTTCTGCCTGACAATGGGTCTGATAATCGGATTATAACACCTTATTTCGTATGCATAGTTAATAAGTCTTTCCTTTGATCCTCTTTAACAGTATCTATACGTTTAGTTTCTTATATTAGAAGTAAGACCGTATATTTCAGTATCTGTTCAGGGTTAACCAATTTTAAGCGGAGATTAGTAGGGAGGAACGTCCTTTTAAAACTTAATGGGGTTCTGCATCATTAATTGAACGGGAGTATTGTCTGTATCCGTTTGGTATTGGAAGTCAGACCATCAAATCGAGGTGACTCTCCCCTGCTCCAAAACCACCAATCCATATTTGTATTCACATTCCCCCAATTCGGATGGAATGATGGAATGCAAGAGAGTAAAATACCAAGATCCCCCTGATATTGGGCATCTCAAACAATATACGACAGACAATTATTCTGTATTGATGATGGCATTTTATTCTTGCATTGTACGTATGTATTATTATTCATTCTAAGAAGAATGTGGTCAATGATATGCATATTATATGGAGGAAAAAAAAGTGTAGTTGATGGTGTGATTTGTACAACAAAAATTTACATAATCCACCAAGAAACAATACACCAAACGAAATTATAGGACAAGTCGAAACATATTGAACAGTTGACGACAAATAAATTAAGTCGTCCTGCGATAGGAATTGATTATAAATAATGATTCTGACTTGTCCTAGCATTTCCAAATTTTCTCTTCCATTTTCCGACTTAAATTTGCAGTATAATCTGACTTTCCTCATAACATACCGTTTGTTGTCTAATTGACGACTTATTCAGTTCTGTAGAATTTTACCACTAGCTTAAGCTGTGGAGTGGACATCCTATCTGCAGAATTTATGTCTTTTGTTAAAACAGTCGTAAGAAATTTAAAAATCTGCAAAAACGATAGGAATTTAGACGCATAACTTCTCTACTTTTCCCGATTTTCTCCAATTTATCGGAATTTTCCTAGAAATTACCTTGGCCCCAATTTCCCGACTTTCCTGAAATTTCTTCAATTTGTTCTACCAATTCCCGCATCTTCCCGAAATTTATCCGAATTTTTCCCTACTTTCCATTACGTCAACTTCTACCTATTTTTTATATTACGTTTCCTCAACTTTTCTCTTTTTTTTTTTATTTTCTAATATTTTGCTGAAATGTCCCCTTATTTGTTCCGACTTTCGTCTCTTTTTCCCCACTTTATTTAACTTTCTTTTAAAATTTAGCAATTTATCTTGAATATATCCCACATTTAATTAAATTTAATATAAATCTTGGCCTGTGTCCCGATAATGGCAGATTTTTTTTGAATTTTCCACACGATTCTATAAACTTTACCTAAACTTTTCTGTCATTCTCCGATTTTTATCGACTTTCTACGACTTTCAAAATATTACACGTATTTTTCCTAAATTTATCAGATTTTGTGGACTTCAAGGTTTTACGGACGGACTTTAAATCGTATATTAGGGAAAGGAGGTTGAACAAGGGGAGGGGGGGGGGCC